>SNQJ01S0160785.1:3412-20330 GCA_010110895.2 Picea sitchensis
CTAAGTTTAATACCAGTTGCCATAGGTGTTGCAGTTGGTTTACAATTCAACATTCTAAACCTTTTCAATACTTCATTTGCATAGTTAGTTTGAAAAATGAAAATGCCATCATCATATTGATCCACTTCAATTCCAAGAAAATACTTCATCAATCCTAAATCAGTCATCTCAAATTTTGTTTTCATGGCATTTTTAAAATCATCTACAGATAGATCTCTAGTAAAAATTAGGTCATCAACATACAAACAGACAATCAAAATTTTACCTTTCTGGTTTACCTTTATATACAGAGTTGGTTCACTTGGAATTCTGTTGAATCCAACACTGATCAGGTATTCATCAATCCTGCTATACCAAACTCTGGATGCTTGCTTCAATCCATATAAAGCTTTCCTTAACTTGCAAAATTTATCTCTGTGTTTATCAATCTCATAACCCAGAGGTTGTCTTACATCAACCTCTTCTTCCAAATATCCATTCAAGAATGTAGACTTGACGTCCATCTAATGCATGATCCATCTATTCTAAGATGCAATAGCTAAGACCATCCTCACAATGTCAATTCTTGCTACAGGAGCAAATGTTTCATTGTAATCAATACCGGGTTGTTGACTAAACCCCTGAGCTACAAGTCTTTCTTTGTACTTTTCAACTTCACCATATGCATTCAACTTAGTCTTATAAACCCACTTAACACCAATATTNGTTATTTCTTTCAATGGAATCAATTTCCTCATCCATTGCTTTTATCCAGACATCCTCTTTAGCAGCTTCATCAAAACTTACAGGATCACATGCCATTAATGCAAAATTTGAAATCTGATCTACTTCTTCATTTTGATCATACAATTCTCTTAAGATTCTATTCTTATGTCCTTTAAATTTGTTTCTTAATGAAGCTAAAGTGGGATTTGATTCACTACTTACCTGTGAATCTGATTGATGTCCACCATGTCCAGATGGCTCACCACGCTCATGAGTTCTGGGCATTCTAAATTGAGATGGGCTGAAATCTAGTGCTTCCCTTGTAGGACTTCTTGCTACAGGAGTATGTGCATGTGGAACCAACTGTCCACCTCCTTCAGCTTGCTCAGCTCCATCATCATCTTCACGGCATAACACAACTCCATCTGAAATTGATTTGTCAATACTTCCATCCCAGGCTTCATCTTCTTTAAATTGAACATCTCTGTTGATTACATATTTCTGGGTTATGGGATTGTAGAGTTTATATGCCCTAGACTCTTCACTATATCCAACAAAGATACATATCTCGCTTCTATCATCCAACTTCCTCCTCATTTCTGCAGGTACATGCGCAAATGCAACACATCCAAAAATTTTGAAATGAGAAACATTGCAAGGCTTATGATCCCAGGCTTCCTGAGGTACACGATCCCTCACAATCTTGGTCGGACTTCTATTCAAGATAAAAACAGAGCAAAGAACCGCATCTCCCCAATATTCATTTGAAATATGCTTCTCTTTCAACATGCTTCGAGCCATATCCATGATGGTTCGATTCTTCCTTTCAACCACTCCATTTTGCTGTGGAGTATATCGAGTAGTAAACTGCCTTTTAATTCCATGAATATCACAAAATTCAATGAATTCATTAAGTTTGTATTCACCTCCTCTGTCAAACCTTAAGATTTTAATGGTTTGGCCACTTTCATTCTCAACCATAGACTTAAACTTCTTAAAAACATCAAAGACTTCAGATTTCTATTTCAACAAATACAACCAAATCTTCCTACTAAAATCATCAATGAAAGTCATAAAATAAACACAACCAGTTAAAGAAGGTGTTTGCATAGGTCCACAAAAATTTGTGTGGACAATTTCCAATGGAGCTTTTGCTCTGTAGGAAACACCTGAAACAAATTTCTCTCTATGATGTTTTCCAAGTATGCATCTCTCACAAGAGCTTTCAGGTTGTTGAATACAAGGTAACCCCTTTAGCATTTGTTTCTTTTGTAACAGATCTAAGCCACCAAAATGTAAATGACCATATCTCAAATGCCATAACCAAGATTCATCTAATCTTTCATCTTTATAAGCATTCAAAGAAGCACTCAAATCATTTTTCATAACAAGTGGAAACATTATATTCTTGGTCATCTCTACTCTTGCAATCAACTGTTTGCTGGGAAATTTATCATAGATTGTACATACCTTGTTCTTGAAGAACACTCTGTACTTTTTCTCCATCAGTTGTCCAACACTGATAAGATTGCATTTTAGACCAAGCACAAAATAAACATCATCAATATTTCTTTTTTGATTATCCTTAGTGTAAACTGGAATAACACCTTTACCATTAACTTTAACCTTACAGTCATTTCTCAATTTTGCTTCAGACTGAATACTATTGTCAATAAATGAAAATAAGTCCTTATTATCAGTCATGTGGTTACTGCAACCACTATCCAAAAATCAAATATCATTTGCACTTTCTTGAGTGACATTACAGGTCAAAAACACAGGATTTTGATGATCCTCAAACTCATTTGTAATATGTGCAGACTGCTTTCCAGCATCTGCCTGTTTCTTCCAACATTTGTTAGAAAAATGCCCAAACTTCTTACAATAATAACATTGTATTTTAGTTTTATCATACCTCTGATTTTATTGTTGCCAGGGTTTGCTACTGCTCCCTCTTAAATTAGAAGGATTATGTTAGGACTTCTCCTCAGACTCTAATTCAGTTCTGTTGTCCCTTCAACCAAAAAATCGACCTCCTCTTCCACGATTATAAAACCTTCCTCTGCCTCTGGCTCTGGTAACATGCAGTTGTGATTTGAAAGCATGCTCCAATGATCCTTCTTCATATCTAGATATCCTAGATTCATGAGCAACAAGGGAACCAGTTAACTCATCAATTTGCATTTGACTTAAATCCTTAAATTCCTCTATGGGTACAACAACGGGTTCAAACTTCTTGGGTAAACTTCTTAGCACTTTCTCAATAACTCTCTTATTCTCAATATCATCTCCATACTGCCTAAGTTGGTTCACAACACTCATTGCTTGAGTCATGAAAGTATCAACACTTTCATTATCCTTCATCTTCAGATTTTTGAAATCCCTTCTCAAGTTCTGCAACTTGATTGTCTTCACTTTGGACACTCCTTGATAATAGGTTTCAAGAATGTCCCAAGCCATCTTCGAAGATGCAGCACTAGAAATATTCGTAAAAATGGATTCATTTAATCCTTGCTGGATTAATCCAAGAGCCTTGTTATCATTTTTCATGTTTTCCTTCAGCAAAACACAGTCAACATTAGAAAAAGCCAATTATGATGTCACATCAGCCGACTCAGCATAACCATCAAGAACATAGGTCCATAAATCCTGAGAACGCAAAATCATCCTCATTCGAATATACCAAGAGTCATATGACTTCTCGCTCAGAATAGGAACCTGAACTTGAGAAGAACTACTACCAGACACAGCCATTTATATAAAATTTGAAAGAAATTAAATAAACCTTCACGTAGGAAAAAACAAGAGAATAAAATTTGACAACAGGAATAATCTGCAATGAACTGATGTGTAAAGGGATAAGCAACAGAAGATAAAACCACAAACTTTTCACAATAATAAAAAAAACCCACATATTACATAGAAGTCATTGAAATCATAGGACTTAGGTTAATAGGGATTTCTATTCCACTGAGAGGTTTATCATTTACATTCCACATCAAAGAAAAATATGCCAAAACTAAACATTCATCCATGAAATCAATTTGGCCAAGATTTTTGGTGTCTTGTGTTCTTGACTAATGTTGAGGTGTGTGTGAGCCATTCTTAATATTACCTTCATGCTCTTTAATCTTGATTTGAAATGATCACCTAGTTTTCCTAATGTAGTTTTTGCCACAAGTTCATTCTATCTTATAGACCAATTATACTAACGTTGGTCCATGGTATCCTTAACTAATATCACCTTTTATCTAATGGTATCAAGCGGTTTAAAGGAATGTAGTGATATCCTTATTTTTTAGAACCTTAGTGACCATATTTTTGACCCCTTTGATGTAGGGAAGGGTTTTCATGAACATGGATTATATGCCATTGCTTTTAAACTTCCCATTAGCATTGTTAAATGGAGTTTTTATAATAAATCCCTTTGTCATATTAGTGGGATGGGATTGGCGGTTGTTTGTATGAACCTAATATAAATTAATTAAGATGAAGGGACCTAGTAGTTTGTTTGGATGACTTGAGATTTAAGTAAAAATATTTGGATAGTTGTGGATATAGTTGAAATAAATAAATAATTTTGAAATATTTTATGGTGACCGAAAGTTGCATAGAGGGACCAAATATCAACTAAACTAATTCAATCAAATATCAATTTACTTATTGTTAGATTTATAAGCAACTGCCGTCATTCTACGAAAGGGATGGCTGCAGATCCTCGATCTAGGGCCCCGATTGCACTCACAGAAGGTGCCAGTCCTAGGACAACGATCAGTCTCATGGAAAAATACCATTGTTGTTTGGGGCCCCATGGAGTATGGCTGGGGTTCTTGAGTCTAGAGGCTCGAAACAATAGAATGAGAAAGGACCTCAATATAGTAGTTGCTTAGTGGAATTAGGGGTGTGACCTAGATAAGTAAAGGACCCCTGGACATGGTCCAGGGTTCCCATGCCTAGAGCATGGGTTGGTCATAGTCTTGGACCTTGTTGGATAAAATTCTAGAAAAAGTTTAGGAGACAAATTGATCACATATACAATGATGATAAAGTAATAGAATCCTGCTTGAAAGATGATGAAACCCGAAGTTACCTTGTAAACCCTCCTTAAGCCTATTCTACCCTTGTTTGTGTGATTTAGGGTTTTATCTTGTTTTGTCTTAGGGTTAAATTAAAGTTTTAAATTAAATGTTTACTATATCGTGTTTAAATTATTTAATTTAAAACATGTTATAATAATTATTTTAATAATTTAATTTATATTTTGCAATACCTAACCTAAAGTATAAATAGAACCCTCCCCTAACTCTCACGCTGACATAATTTTATTTTCTCTCTAAGGTGAGCAGATCCTCTCTTTGCTACGACCTTCTTGATTTTCTCTTGGAGTCTCCTTCTTTGCTGAGATCCTCTAGATTTTCTATTGGAATCTCCTTGTTGTGGCCCTCTTAATTTTTTCTGTTGGAGTCTTCCCTTGGTTAGGCCTTCCCTCTATCTTTGTTGTTGTAGAGTGTGTTGGAACTATTGCATTTTCTCCTATGTGGTTAATATTTGTGACCCTCATCCTCTTGTTTTGGGGTTTTATGTTGTTTTGTCTCAAGAGAGTTTAATTAAAGTTTTAAATTAAATGTTTATTATATCTCATGTTTAAATTATTAATTTCAACATGTGAACACCAATAATTATTTTTAATTTAATTTATATTTTTAATACCCTATTCAAAGTATAAATAGAACCCTCCTACCCCTCATATTACATGATTTTATTTTCTCTCTAGAGTGGCAGATCCTCTCCTTGCTACAACATTCTTGATTTTATGTTGGAGTCTCCTTACTGCGATCCTCTATATTTTTTGTTGGAATCTGCTAACTGCGGCCTCACCAGTTTTTTGTTGGAGTCAACTGTGCGTACCTCTATCTTTTGTTGTTGTAGAGTGTGTTGGAACTGCTGCGGATTTTCTGTGTGGGGTTAATGTGTATTGACCCTCCTCCTCTTGTTGTATAAACAACCAAGAATAGTATTATTACTTCTTATACTAACTCTACACAAATGTTATATAAAACTGCAAGCCACCGATAGCATATCGATAGACACATATGATCAATGAAATCCTTTGCATTTTGGACGTTAGTGATAGAGAAAATGGAGGAAAGAATAATTTGGTATTTCTCTACTTGTTTCCTGGGACCAATAATGATGGCTAGTAGGAAATGAATATGGCATATAATATTATATCCTAGCACTTTTATAGGAGACAATGTCTAGGTAAAATTTGATAAGATTTATTAGTAAGGAGAGTATTCTTCTGTATAATTAATTCCTTATAACCCTATAGGTGATTTTTTTCTAGAGTATTCAACAGATTCTAAGATTCTTTTCTCTAAAATACACAATCTTCATTATTCGTTTGATGCCATTTTGGAGGAGCAAGACCAATATTATTTCTAGGTGATGCGTGACCAGTGGTTATGGGCCATTACAAAGTGTCTACATCAATAATACATAATTTTTTCCCCTAATTGAAGTTCATAGGATTTACAATGTAATTTCTCAATAATTAAGTTGTTTAAGTTTAAGGAAAAGTCTGCTCAAGGTAGATCATGTTGTCCACAACTTAGTCCACATGTGCATGACAATGTGATGTTAATTTAGCAAATTATAACTTTTCATTGGTTGCATTAGGTAGTGGCTCATTAGGAATTAAATAAGTATTATGCTTAGTCTTGCATTGCAAGTGAAAACCTTAAGCCTTGTCAAGCACATCCAAATAGTTATGGTTTAGATTCTATAGGGATGTAAGGAACTGTTGTATTATAGTATCTGGTTTGATCACATGCACCACACATAAATGGAGGAAATTCTTGTGAAATACCTTCTTAAACATTACAAGACTAGTTAGAAGCTATGAGACAACATCAATAGCAAGTTTAAATCTGTGAATCCATTTTCACCATCGAAAAAATTATACTGACTTATACCTAAATCGTAGATGGCTTTGTGACTTAATTAGTAAAAAAACAAATGAGAGATAAAGAAACAAGCCAGTGGGAGGCTTGTCACATTCCACAATGCTTGAAAGGAGAGCACCTTAATGCTGACCAAGCCGTGATGATTAGCTAGGGAATTTTTTCCATTATTGGTATTTCATGGAAGATGGTATGGGTGAACATGGGGAGTGTTGGGAGATTTTGAACTATGAGGACAAAGCTTATGATAAAATTTGTTTGACTACTATTAAGGAGGATGAGGTGATAACTACTGTCCTAGATTTGGTAATTATGGGTTGAAACAAAGGATTCTCTATCAGTTGGGAATAATGGTGTGTCATATGGACTAAACTTGGATCTAGGGTGGTAGTGTTTGACACTTCAATGATCTTTGACAACCACAAAAATGGTGTTCTACATGCAGGAGAAGTGTCTCATTGCTCATAAAAGAAGGCCTTGGAGGAGCTTGATGGTACAATGCATGACACTGAGATGAGTGTGTACAATATTTATGAAAAGAGAATTAAAAGAGTTTATGGCATGCATGATAAGTGTTTCTATGTAGTGGAGGTCATTTGTAATTTACTTGGATAGATAAGAAAGGTACATGAATCTAAAGGTAGATATGAAGAAGGAATAAGGAGAGAATGTGGTACCCACTTCCCCAAATTTCCTTGTAAGAACTCTTTTAAAGTTGATTAAGATTGCTTATCACAGTCAAGGACACAACCTTGTCTTAACAATTTAATTTATAGAGACATTAATGTATAGATATCTTATAGTTAATTGTACATGGAGCTTAAGGAATTGATTAGTATAAGGTTGAAGTGATTGACATGGAACTATCTATGATGAAGTTATCATATGTGTAAATATTTTTAATACTTGGATGGGTAAAAATACTAACATAATCCCTCACAATTGTTTTTCCAAGAAGTCATATGGTTTTAATTCAAATGCGAATCCTTTAGATACAAATGGGGATGGAAGAATAATGGAGGTTTTGAAATCACTCAAGTATTAACCACCTAGGTTTAGTACTACCCATTCAAGTTTCATGCATTCACCATCTTAGAGTAAGAGTCAAAATACATGGATATATGGTCTTTAAGCCTAGAGATTCTACAGAGTGGTGATAGAGAATGCTAGTTTAGGTTTAGAGGTTGACTTACTTTCTCAACTTGTCAGTGGTACTCCTAGAGAAGTTGTAATATGAAGAAGACTTTAGGGGTTACTAAAAGGTAAATTAATCTTTGTTAGGTGTTCCCTGCATTAGACCCTTTAGAGAATCATATTTGTTTGGGTATGCCACAGAATTTGATTAGAAACTTCAGCCAGGGTTTTGTTTTCTTTTTAGAATATGATTGCATAGATTAAAGCTTTTGGAGGTGGAGGCATGCCTCAATGGTTAACTTTGTAGGAGTAGTGATCTAATGAGTATTTTGCCTCATGATAGGTGTAGATAAATCTTTTGGAGATACATAGATTTGAACTTATTGGAGGCATGCTCCTCCACTTTCAAAAGTTTTACTTAATCTATGGGAAACTTCTACATACAATATTTAAAAAACACAAGAGTGAGAGACATGGAGAGAAAGAACATTTGGGGAAAATGAACTCCTTTAGCTTTTATTTCTTGTTATGTTATATTACAAATGCTGATTAGATTTGACCATGTCACACACATTAAGACCCATTTTTTTAAGTCTTAAGCTCACCACTACATTTCATTTTATTTCATAAAAAAATATAAAGGGTATACATTAAGCATCTTGCTATAGCAATCCTCATGGTTTACCCCAATATTATTGGAAGGGGTTAAATGGGAAGACCTTTTTCATGTACTTCTCAAGATTAGGTAGCAAAGTGACACATGTTCACATTTAGATGGTGATATAAATAAGGTAAAATTTACATAACTAATTATTTGGCATAAGCATAAGAAAAAAAATAAGCATAAGCATCTTTTTCAAACATCTTTATAAAAAAACTAACTTTATAGAAACTAACTTTATAAGAAAAAAAAAAAAAAAAAAAAATTATTAACTAAACCAGAAACAACTTTAAACACAAAAATATAAAATAACAAATTTTAAAAAAAAAAAAAAAAAAAAAAAAAAAAAATAAATTAAATTTTATATAAAAGGGAAAAGGAAGAAATAGATTCAGTGGTTAAACTAATGTAAGATCTGATGTAGTGATTGTTGCAAACATTTAATGAGTGGTGAATTATGTCATTACAATCTCTTAACACTTTAATTTATTTTTATTTAAAGCAGGTTAAAATAGCAACAATAACTATAAACAAAAGTAGGTGAAAGAAAGTGTGAATTGCATGTGCATGTGAGAGGTTAAACTAAAATGCATGGGGGGTTGGTTAAACTAATCTTATGTCACGAGGTTAGTTGAGAATGAGTTAATATATATATGTACAAAAATGTTCATGAGTATCAGCTTAAAAGCTGTTAAAACCCTAGAATTAATATTTGTTAAAACCTAAATTATTTAAGAAACAACGGCAGGCGGATTGACTACCTGGACATAGATTAAAACTAATTAGAAATAAATAGGGAGTGTCTGTTACTCAAAATGCAGTGAGGCTAACTACTATCTAGATGGATAAACACCAAAGCCATCTTGTTAAAACTAATAAGAAAAACAACACATGTGTGTTAACTACTAACTACTAAATATGTATCTTAAGATACGGTAATGAAAACTAAAATTTAATAAACATGGCAGACACCAGGAGCCATAAGATTGAGAGAAGGGAAGAGAAGATAGAGCCACAAATACCTATAGCAGAGATTTGGTTCATTTACAAATGAGGGTTTCAAAGGGATCGTTAAATTGAAAACTTATACTATCGAGTTTTGCAACCCGGTGGTTCAATTTAAAATGAGCTATATGGCAATTTTAAATATTTTTAATTAAATATACTTTATGCATGAGATTTGGGTTACCGAGCACTGAACATGAAATAATTTCAATTAAATTATAAAATTAAACCAGGGCTATGTCATGAAATTTGGGATATGCAAAGGTAAACAAAATAATTTAAATTAAATTGATAGGAAGAAAGTAAGGTTATACATGCGATTAGACATATAAAAAACTAGGGATTCTAAAAAGAACACAGGGAAGCAGAAATAAAAGTAAAATGAAGAGTAGCCGATGGCCAGATAAGATCATCCAAGTCTTAGCATAAATATCCTGTGTTGAAGTAGTATTACCATCTTCAGCTACGATCAATACAAACATAAGGTCAAAGCTTCTGACTGCCGATAGGCTTTCGACTTCTTAAAGTTGTTTTCTCCAAACTAAACAATGTCTGAGTCCAAAGCTTCTGTTAATAAAAATTAAACATACAGGTCAAAGCTACGGTATCTTATAATACAGTCCAAAAGCTATGGTATATAAGTTGTTTTTCGATAAGCGTTACGGTCAAAACTCTGGTATTAACAACTAAACGCCATATAGTCGAGCATTCTGATGGCAAAATTGTTTTACGATGGAAAAACTAAACTAGGTCCAGCTTCACGGTATCTTAAAACAGTCCAAACATAAAGTAGAAACTACGATAACAAAAAATTAAAAAAATGGTTTGAAACTTACCTTATAACAATGGCCAGCTTTCAACCTGGGTTCGCTCCCGTCTGTACTTGCTTTGACCAATTGACCTCCTCCAAACAAGCCTGACAGCATACACCAAATAACAACTTCTGACTGACATACACCACGACAACCTCTGACAGCATACGGTAAAGCGACAACAAATTTAGTAAAAACATTCCAAATGATGTATGCGTTAATATATAAATATTTCCGATTACGAAGATAGTTTATTATTTAGTGTTACGGCGAAGAACAATTCCGACCAAACCTTATTGTCCGGCGAAATATAATTAAACCGAACAATTGTTTAGCCAATACCGAAAAAAAAGAAATATCCGATAGCGAAATTTGTACACAAATGAGGCAGTTATTACTATAGATTCGATTGGCGTTTATGTTTTTGTTAAAAATAGTTGACGAAAATGTAATAATATCTTCGACCAAAAAAGATTGTGGATTACCAAAAAAATGTTTTCCAAAATTTTGGAGACCTAATTGCTCTAGTATCCGCGAAAGTGTAACCACCTTATTGATTTCACCCTTACTTGATTTCACCACCTCATTTTGCCACGTTAAGTGATTAACAATTGATTATTTTTAAATCAATGCTATAATGACAGGTGTTAGGATGTGGAAAGTTGGAGTATATTGCTTCCTCTACCCACAATTCCACTTCCTCTACCCACGATTCAGTTTGGGCTTTTCAATTTCATTACCGGGTTGCTTTGTGTTTCCAAATACCACTAACGATTATGGTTCAATGGAGAGTGTGCATTATGAATCAATGAAGAGCCTGTGCATTTTTAGCTGTGCACATAGCTTTTCAATTTTCATTTTCATGCTGGGTTTGGCTTTTGCGTCGGGTTGTTTATCTTTTAACATGTTATTATTTATGTTTTTAAGATCAGAATAGTGATGGTCTGTAATTATAGGGTATTAAAGTATTTGCAACCGGATGCAGACTAATTACATGGCTATTGACAATATGTATGCAGAGTAAAGGATTGTTCTGGCGAGTGAAAACAGGTCACAGGGACGGAAGGATATACATTACAAGCGAGGTTTTGAGGAACAACATCCCATTCCCCTCTTTTAACTTCGCCCAGCTTAAAGCCTCTTTTGCCCGCAAAGGACTTAACATCTTACTATCCAGTGGGTTCGACTGACCTATACTTTTATCCGATATATTTTTTACTAGTGTAAATTAACTCTTCAGTCGATCTACAAATTCTGCTACTCCATCTAAAAAATTAGGTCTTGATTGCGTAATTCTGCAGGTGGGCATACTATCGAAATCGGGCACTGAAATTCATTCAGCAACTGACTCTACAATTTCACAGGGAAAAGAGACATGGATCCTTCCCTGGACAAGTCCTACGCAGACAAGCTGAAGACTAAGTGCAAAAGCTTAGCGGACACTACAATCATAGTGGCAATGGATCCTGGGAGTGCCCTCACCTTCGACAACCATTATTTCAGTAATCTAAAATCACACATAGGGATCTTCCAATCAGATGCCGTGCTTCTTACCGATTCCATTTCAAAAAATATTGTTGAAAAGCAGTTGAAAGAAAACAACTTTTTTCACAATTTCAAAAGCTCAATCCAGAAGATGGGAGAAATCGGAGTGCTCACTAGGAATGCTGGGAAAATCCAAAAGCATTGCGCCTGTGCAAAATGAGGAAGATCAAGACCCATCGACTCTTTTGCCTTTATCTTATTTTTTCTTTTAGGATATTTACTATTCATACTTGTTCTATGGCGACCAAATTAAAAATGACCAAACAAACCAAAATACAGTGGCATTTTGCGTTGGTTTTCACATTTTTGTGCGATAAGTAGCTTTAACCCGTGAATAAGTAAATACTTAACATGAAATTTTTAGGATGTTACTATTCGCCTTGTTCCTACATGGCGACCAAATTAAAAATGACCAAACAAACCAAAATACAGTGGCATTTTGCGTTGGTTTTCACATTTTTGTGCGATAAGTAGCTTTAACCCGTGAATAAGTAAATACTTAACATGAAATTGGGTTTTCGTTGGATACTTCGATGTTTTGGAGAGACATTAAGGAATGTCATTTTTTAAATGGGTGAAATGGTGCAAACGAAGAACATTTGAAAAGCTTTCCTCAACATATATTAAATTATAAACTACTTTTAATTTATTTTAAAAGTATAAACTACTTTTAATTTATTTTAAAATTAGCATATATTATACTCTTAAACAAACAATACTATACTCTTAAACAAACATTTGAAAAGGCTTTACTCAACGGATATTAAATTATAAACTATTTTTAATTTATTTTAAAATTAAAAACTACTTTTAATTTATTTTAAAATTAGCATTACTATACTCTTAAACAAACATTTGAAAAGGCTTTCCTCAAAAGATATTAAATTATAAATTACTTTTAATTTTAAAAGTAGCGAAAGTTATGATGCAAGGAAATTAATGTAATTGCTTTTGAATATATGTACACTAACGAGGGTTAAGTAGTAGAGATCTGTCATGTAGTGGTTTGAAATTTCTCATGTAGTGATACACTAAATGAATTTAATCATATAAATGAATAAACTTAACATGTGTACTAAGTTAAGTTAATATGTTTCAATATTTTTTTGTGTGTATTCAAATATTTATATAATTGTAGATTTAAACTATATTATAAATAAATTAATGTAGATTACTTTTGAGAACCTGTACACTAACAAGGGTTAAGTAGTAGAGATTTTTCATGTAATGGTTTGAAATCTCTCATATAGTGGTACACTAAATGAATTTAATCACATAGATGAATAAACTTAACATGTGTACTAAGTTAAGTTAATACATTTCAATCTTTTTGTGTATTCAAATATTTATATAATTGTGTAACACTGCCAATAGTATTAATGTAAAAAAAAACTACAAATACATAATGGTTATACTATATACTTATATAATCATTAGTGTATTGGGATAAAATTTGACAACAGGAATAATCTGCAATGAACTAAGCAATAGCAGAATAGACTACAGGCTCTGATACCAAATGTAGAAATGGAAGGTAGATCAAAGTTCGGGTTTCGTCTCATGCAAACACTCGACTCAAACCAACAAATAAACTCTGCGCACTAAAGAAACTCCGCGGACTAAGTGAACTCCGCGCAGTAAATAAACTCCGTGAGAAATGCTTAAGGCTAAGATATGAATTGGAAGAGTTTACGAACTCAATAAATAAAATAGCATATCAACAGAGAGAACACCTCCTAATACAAGAAAATAAAAATTTTCATTCAGTTCTTTACTCTTACAATCCGTTTAAGGCGACCACCATTTAATCTATGTAAGACAAAATTGTAATTTGTGGTTAATCCTCAAATCTTGAAGAGTCAAGCCACAGATTTACCGTTTGCACATAAGCGGTGAAATGATTACATCCTGACAAGGGCGAAGTATTTTGGACATTTTCCACAATTGCGCTTTCTAGTGCTCAAGATCCTTTTCGCCATAAAGACCCGCCCCAACGAATTTAAGAGATAATGGCAATCCAACGTAGGTAACCAAAAACTCATTAACCACTTACTCAAATCCTGCATTAAGATACTGTTGGTGGAAGGAGTGCAAACATAAAAGCTCTGTGGAGTGTTTTGGATCGAGGCCTTCTAACTTGTAAATAAATAATTCTTAAATTCCCCAATTTGCAAGTATGTCCTTATGCTGAGATGTAACTAGAATTAAGCTATTGGAACCAAGGACATCTTTTTCTTCTGAAACTAATGCTTCGAGCTGGTCAATATGATCCACATCATTTACAATGATAAGAGCGCAAGAAGGTGAGAGATGCCTTTTAAGAAGAGAGATATCTTCATGAGTGTTGTTTATTTGCACATCCAGCTGAGTCAAGTCCTTAATAAGTAATTTCTTCAATAAACTTAAGATCCTCTAGAGTCATTTTCTCATACATCAGATAAAAAGATGGAACGACGGTACTTTGCTTTGGCATAGTTGAAGAATTATTTTGCGATAAAAAGATGGAATGACTGTATTTTGTTCTCGCACAGTTGAAGAATTATTTTGCGAGGGTCATTTTTCCAACCCAACCAAGTCCCACAATTCCTACAACCCTAACCTCCCCACTTTCAAGCTCCTGCAATAATAGTCGTTCTTCAAAATCTTTTTCTTTCTCATCCAATCCAGTCGGATATTTTGAGACATAAATAGTTTTTGGAACTATTTCCATCACTCGTTAGTGTTGGAATATATAATTCCTACTTATCTAATATGATGTATTAAAAAGTAGAGTCAATCTCTACGTGAGTTGGTGATCTTATTATTAGGAGTTTGTTAGGGAGTTAGATTTATGAGATCCTAGATTCGTGTTTATGGTTGAGATATTTTCTCAACCTCTCATCCTATAATTGGAATAAGTTAGATCTGATAACTATCAGTGAGCTCTATATAATGAGCCACAAATGTATTGTATATTGAATCAAGTAATCTAATAGTGTTGTGTTATAATGTCTCTCTCATTTGTTAATTTGGTATCAGAGCTTGAGGGTTGGGCATGACTCCCTCACGGGAGTGCCCAGGATCATGTGAAGAATAGAGGAATAATCTGGTTTCTGAGTGTTGGTGGATCTTGAAGAGAGGCGGTCCCTGAGATATTGGCTGAGATAGCAAGATCACTGGCGTGAAGCATCATCTGGAGTATCTGCACGTAATTTGTAGGCTGTGAGGAATTGGTACGTTGTGAGAAGAGATTGAAAGTTGCCTGCGTGAAGAGACATTCATTGTTAGTAGCCACGAAGAAAGTTAGCTACACAAACCGATTGTTGTTGATAGAGTGGAGGTGTCGACGATCTGAGGGGGCGTATAGGAGCTACGCATCACGCGGGATTAATTTTTCAACCCTCAGGTGGGAAGGGTTGAATGGGACAATTGTTTTACAGTGTCAAACGAAACAAAATCGAAGACCAACAAAATTGATCGACAGGCATTGTTTATTCATGCACTGCGTGTGAGGATAATTTTGGAAAGGCTGCACATAAGGAACAGTAGATTGGGGTAATGGTCCACCGGTTGAGATAAGAGAATGAACCACATTACCTTGGATGTGTTTTGAGGCCATCGGACTGTCCGATCTAGAGGATTCAAAATGTCGTCACTTGCTGCTGCCAGAGCAGACAATTTTTACTATCCCCCATAATGAACTCCACAACAGGGTTCATTGAACAAGTTTCATGGACAGCATGCATTGCGGGAGAGAGAAAGAAAGATAGATTAGGGAATTTTAGTCATAAGATTCGAAATGCCTTTCAATATATGGTGTGGTGGTTGCCAATCCATGATCGCAAAGGGTGTTCAATTTAATGCTGAAAAAAAACAAGTTGGGAACTATTACTCCACAAAGATATGGAGTTTTATTATGAAGGTAGCATGTTGCAGACGAGAGATAGTAATCCACATTGATCCAAAGAATTGTGAATATGTTATAATTAGTGGAGCAGAATGTAAAAATGAAGAATTCGACACAGAGGATGCAAAGACTCTTGCTCTTCCTGCAGATGAAGAGAGGGGGAAGCTGGTAGACCCCTTTAATCGTTTAGAACACGAAGGAGAAGATCTACAGAAAGGAAAAGAGGATGCGCCTTTCTTAGTACTCCTTCAGCGTTCGTCTTATCTTAAGCATGTGGATGACTATTCTCGTAACAGAGCCCTGAGAGCTGAAGTTAGAAGTCAAATGTTGAAATGTGGGATTTATCCTGGCAAGTTTTCTAAAGAACGACAAAGCATAATAGTTGTTGGTGACACTTCACAATTTATTTTGGACAAGGAAGCCCAAGGAGAGGGCGAGGTTGAAGGGCGTGTGACAAATCGTTGTCCATGATATTGCAGAGGACTCATTTTTTGAGTTTTGGAGAGGAGCTGCAATTGCAGAGTAAATGAGTGGTCAAGCCAGAGGCTGCTATTGTTGGAGTTTGTTGTTGTTTGCGCCATTACATGGAGGTGTTATAGCGAAATGAAGTGAGGTGTACGTGCTCATTCCATCAGACTCACACATCCTCCAAATCAAGTCACAGAAGTGTGATTGAGTTATGATTTTACAAGTATTGTTATTTATATTTCTTGTTTGAAGGTGTGTTGATAGTTATTCAAGTTGTGTGAAGTGGTTGTGTGTCTTGGTCAAGAATGTTGATGAGATGTAAATGGGCATATTTAATGGGCTTGTAATAGTGGGCATATGATTGGTGAGAGTATTCTTGATATTGTTATAAAGCATTTTGAATGTTTTTTGTACCTGATTGAATGTTGTAGGGGGTGCATGATCAGTTGTACCCGACACTCCAGGTTATGGTCCAAATTGTAATGCTTAGCCATAGGCAAGCTAAATTCCCCAGGTTTGTTGTAAGCTCTGTTAGTAAGGCATAAACAGACATAAGTGTTGTAGCGCAGAAGCACGTGTGATCACAGGATGTGATACTCTCTCATAGACAGAGAGGTTGTTGTATCAAGTTGTGGAATTAACCACTATGGTAGGTACGAGGGTGGCAGGTGTACTCGTATGCTAGCTTGATGTTGAATCAGAGACTTTGGATCTTCGATTCAAGGTGGGGATGTGAGAT
>SNQJ01S0160786.1:0-21673 GCA_010110895.2 Picea sitchensis
GTAAGGGTTAAGATGGTTTAGGTGGGCTCTTTCTCATCACTATTGCCTTTTACTTCACTTAATTTGGTCCACTATTACAAAAAATACATTTTCCCATGTTCTGGGTTTGGCAATTAAAACCGTCATTTTCCCGAAAAACTCCTAAGTGGACAAACAACCTAGCAAAACTTGTCCGACTGAGTTGAAACTTGGTCCACGGGTGCAAGGGGTCTCATTAGCTTTCTTTTGAGTACAAATACTCCTATAGCAAATCCCTGGACCTAAGTTTTACATTAAATACCCAGAATTAATTGATTAATTAATCAATTAATTAATTCGGAACCTTAAAAAAAACCTATCTATACTCTACGGAATTCCGCGAAATTTCGCGTGCTGTCTTACATGGTCATTTACAACATTCCTAAACACTAGCTACCTAGGAATAACTTCATTAGAACGCCTTTCGCCACTTTGGAGGAATTATTGGATGGGAGTGAAAAACTCAAGGGAGATTAACCCGGCTGGTTAGGCCACATTAACCTCCTGAGGATAAAAAAAACTCAGCGAAAGGAACTCTCCTAATGAGGAAACCCTAAGGCAACTGACCTAACATGATCCATGTAGACTTATTACAATATTAACCCACGCAGGGGTGCGGTAATCCCGCTTACAAAATTTGTGCTGGAGGCAAAAATCTTTCGCCACTTTGGAGGAATTATTGGATGGGAGTGAAAAACTCAAGGAGATTAACCCGCCGGTTAGGCCACATTAACCTCCCCGAGGATAAAACTCAACAAAGGAACTCTCCTAATGAGGGAACCCTAAGGCAACTGACCTAAAATGATCCATGTAGACCCATTACAATATTAACCCACACAAGGATGCGGTAATCCCGCTTTTACAAATTCTAGGCCTGAAAAATTGCCTAGTAGAGCCAAAGTGTCTTCGACATACTAGCATATGATGATGTTAATCACTTCATGGCACATGGATTTGACCTCCTAGTTGAATAGGCGGTCATCAGGTCCCATTCAAAATTCAAATGTACTCTAATGTAGCTGATTTCAAGATCATGTTTGCAATGTTTCCACCAGATTCTATCATGTATGAGGGTATGGAACTAAAATTTAATCAAGAGAACCAAGCCCTTTATGTACTTTGATGTTGGTGGCATTGATTGTCTAACCTTTGTCACACCCCAAGAAAAATGTAAAATCCCGTTCACTCAAGTATAAACTATTCTATTGAACTCTTCTGTTTGTAGTTTGTCGTCGTGTTCAGTGACTTAGTAGTGTATGTGCACACCAACTCCTGGCCTTATATACAAGCAAAGAGAAGAGTGGCTGAAGGAAAGACAAATATGTGGGATGTGTTTTCTGAAGGATAAGGGTTTGAATAATAGTGTTGAGTTGGTAATTTAACCAAACGGATCTGAATGAACTAGTGCTAGAGTCGGTCACTTTTGATACTTGGTGATCCTCTTGAGGGTCATCCTCCGAGTCCACATCAACAAAATGCACGGATTGCATTGGGATATGGTGGGAGGAGGAGGAGGAGGAGGAGGTGAGGAGGAGAGAGAAGAGGTGTTTTTCAACCTGATGATTATGACATGAGGATCAGCGACAGCCACGACTCATGAGCTAAGTGATTCCTTCCACTCACCCTATGGCTATTTTGTATTTTCATTGGCATTCCCACCTATAGTATCAATGACTCCAACTTAGTATGTTATTTTGATGTTGTAGAGGCCACGAGCCCCATTGGATTATGATTTATTTTCTTTCGGATCTCTAGATATGTATTTCACAGACTTGGTGTCGCTTTGATATATTCATGAGCATACTTTGGATATGTCTCAATGATTTGGAAACATGATTTAAAAACTTAAAAATACATTTTTCGTTAAAATTTAAATATTTTATGTATTTTTAAAAAACCTGGTTCGATCGGTTCATTACCAGCCCGTCTGTTCAGTTTGGACCCTTGACCGGTTCCGGTATCGGTTTCGGGTTTTAAAACATTGATTTAATTCCCATTCTTATAATTCTCATGATAGTTTCCATGCTCATGGGTTGCTCGCACTCATTTCATCGATCCACCAATTTTAATGTACTCACCAATGGGTCTTTCCACACACTCACCTAAATGTTCTTTATCAGAATTTGCTTTTGGGGCATGCGTAATGATATCGAAAACATCACTTAGTGATGTTTCCCGATATAACATCTTCTCGATATATCACTTCGACAAATCTTGATAGGGTTTTCCTTTTAATGTTCCCGTTTTATAATCTGATCAACCTTTTTCAATCCTCGTTCATCATGTCAAATTCAACGTATCGAGATTTCAAGTTTAACATTCATAATAGTTGCACCTGATTATAATTGTTCCAATGTCATTACGAGCCTTCGTACCTTCCTACCTATTATGAGTTATCAAATTTAAACGCATTAATTGTATATAGTTGTGAATTCATTTCATCAGATAAACTCAATTCACACGGTTTTCATTTCTTATCTTTCGATTTTTTTGTCTAAGCTAAGAGTGAAATCGTATTTGCAATCCATCTCTTAAATTATAGTTACACTAATTTTTAAAATTCTAATACTATGTCGTTTCCTACCACTTTGAAAATAATAGTAGAATTTTTTTCTTTTACGAAACCCTTAAAACATTTTGAATTCTACAGGACCTTAGGAGCTAAGATGTCGAGAGCTCATGCTCGAAAGGGGCAAGCTATTGCTGAGGAGATTTTTGCCCAGGGAAATGATTCTAATGCCATGTTGTTATTAGACACCAATCATTTCAGTGGAATCAAAGGGTGCCCAAATTGGAATGAAATGTACACAATATTCATCAATGAGGATTTCCTTAAGGATGATGAAGACCTTGTAGTTTATTCGAACATTAAGAAGAGCGAGCTATATGCTCTCGCCACTAGACTTGATATTATGCCCTATAATGACGTAAATTGATGGATTTTCTCACATTGGGAGCTAAGTACAACTTCCATAGTGAATGAGGAAGGAAGTCCTATAGCTTCGATACAACTAGATGATATTCACATGATGTACAAGCTGCAACGACCAAAATTACTTCTGAACAAACTATTTTTGGATGCATTTAGAGGTGAAAACCCTAGTTTGCTAGAGTTAGTTAGCGAGTGGTGGGGTGGTCATAGAGCCTCCATAGAAAAGGCTAACCGATTGTTCCAAATCCAATACTTCAAGGAATTGTATCAGATCTTGGCAACCATGATTTGCAAACTATACAGTGAAGAGGGTTGCACTCATTTCAAGCTTGAGTGGGTGCCATTAGCACACCAAGTAGATGAATATGGTTAAGCATTCAATTGGGCCCATATTTTATCTATCAACCTTCTCAAAACTTTCAAATAAGCGTTAGTTAACAAAAACCAGGTTTTTATATGTCTACATTTTTAATTGATGTTGTCTGGTTGTCAAATCATTTTCCTTTGATGGGATGGAGAACTGAACCCTAATATGCCTCCCATACATGTGTATTGTTTTAGAGTTATGGGAATGTAATTTTAAGAAGTATTTTTATGATATATGTGACAACTTCATGGCTCCTTTATTCTATATCATTTTTAATCAACCAACCCTGAGATTGTAAAATGAAGCCATAAATACCATCAAGGATATAGGTGACTGATATATGGGGAAATACTACACCTATATTAGCATTTTCAGATGTACCTATGCTCCACACTTGCTTCCCAAGTATGTCCTTGACAAGATGGTCATTAGGGAAATTGCCTATCAAACTGTTGATAGAGAAATTACCTCTTTTCTATCTACACATCCAAAAAATATATGGTCCATGTTCCTTATCAAAGTGGAGACATTTTCATTATTGAATGCCCCTCACACAAGAAAAGAAGCCAAGCCATCAAAGAGCTAAGTTTGTGCACATGAATTGCTAGGATACATGACCCAAGGGGGGTATTGTTGAAGAACATGTTAAAGATGTGGGATTGGCCCCCTCTTACAAACATGATCCTAATGTTATAGATGTTATCTTCCAGGGAGCCATGTCATATGAAGCGGTATTGGCTAATATCTAGGACAATCATGAGGAATAGGAAAAACCACAAGTTGTTCAAGATGGAAAAGAGAATAGTCCTCAGATCGTGAAGAGAGAATGATTATTAGCAAGTTTAGCAAGAACATGATGCATCCTAAGAAGCAAGCTTTTAAGGACCTTAAAGAAGAAGAAGAACTTAAAAAGAAGGCTTTGGAGGTAGAGCAAAAACTAAAGATGAAAAAGGAAACAAGAGGAAGAAGCAACCCAAAGGGATGAAGAGGGAAACAAAAAGGTGAAGAAGAAAAGGAAAGGAAATAAGAAATAAAAGTCAAGAAGAGAAAAGCACCAAAGTAGAAAAGAATAAAAAAATCAATTACAAAAAGGCTAAGAGACTAGTAGCTAAAAATATTGTTCCTTCACCAAGTCTAGGAACAAGTCCAAGCACAACACAGGGGCTTGCACTCCTTTCTTCTCCTATCAATCCTAACACTCATCTTAACAATTTTCCAGGTGGTTTTTGCTCTCCCTCTTCACAAATAGTTGACATTGATGATGCTATAGTATCTCTAGGAGATTACTTTTTCAACAAATCTTGCAGGGGAATTGTTAAAAGAGAAAAGAGGCAAAATGTGTTAAGATTATTGTTGTTATTAGGTTATTTCCAAATTCATACGAGCATTCAATGCATCTCCAAAACAACATAAAGAGGATCAACGAAAGAAACACAATCACAAGGTACACAATATTTTATCCCAGGAAACCCCCTCATTGGGGAGAAACCCAACAAACTTCCCTCAATAATAGATTGCCAATACAATGCCAAGACTAAGACCAAAACACCAAGAATACACTAAGACTGAGCATGCACCTCCCTCTCCTTCTTCCCCGCAGAATTGCAACTTCCTTCAAGATATGTGAACTATATGAGTGAGTGTGAGTGTGAGTAAGTGAGACACCATCCTCACATATAAATACCTAGTTGAGAGGCGCTAGGGTTATGTCTCTTCACATGGTAAGGCCAACTTCTTCTAGAAGTGGTAAAACCACTTTATAAACACTAGTCGACTCTTACAAATACTACTATATAAATACAGGGTTTGACCAATTCACAAAGGGGATTTGATCTATGATAATAACTCAAATATACTTACAATATTCTTTCTCAAGTTACAAGTCACCCCTTAACGAGAAGGGTATTGTACTCACATGATCCAACACAACATCATCAAGAGAAGGGAGGGGAAACATCATCAATACTATCCGAAATAATCACTAAATACATCTATAAATTATCGGGTAAGTTTTTCTATCATCAATATCATCATCGCTCACATCATGGAGCTTGAGTAACATCACTAATCATCAATATCAACATGAAGTTGAAACATCAAATATCAATAGTATGAAGCTAGAACAACAACATCACTAATAAATAAGAAGTTGATGCAACATCATCAACAAATACTTAGGTCGGTACAACATCATCAACAACATGAGAATAAAACAAATATCAATAATAATAAATATGGAAACAAAATGAGGCAGTGTGCATCAACAACAACATTTGTGGTACTGATAGACCATCCTTATTGACCTTCGGGATCTTCCCCGTAATCATAAGATTCTCTAGGATATAAAATCCTAACAAGCTACCATGTGGTACTGTGATGCATCAGTCTTACTGGACTCTTCGAACTTAGGAATCATAAGATTCCTATGATATGTATCCTAACGGAGCTACCACCATCAACACCACCACCTGCATATACATTCACAGTGTACTTTGGATATACCACTCTTTATCGGACCTTTGAGATATGCCCATGAATCATATTATTCCCTAGGATATAAAAATCCCAACGGAGCTACCACATGGTTGGCCAGATACCGTAGTATCATCAACATCACTTCCCCTTTGACTTGGTCCTTCGTGACAATACCTAAAGCTTGTCTCGTAAGGTACCTAAACTTCACATCGCAGGAGGCTTGTCAACACATCTCAGAACTCAAGCCATCTCATAACATATTGGAGCTTTATATTTCCCCTCTACACCATATCACGAATGTAGTGATAGTGTATCTCTATGTGCTTCAATTTATCATGGAACACAAGGTTATTCTTAAGTATTTATACAACTTTGTTATCACATAGAATCACGGTGGTTTTGATCTCCGTGACGTAACAAACATGTCAACAACTGCTTACATGGATTCAATAACCAGCGGAATATGTCAAGAATGTAACGCTTTTTGTCGTGGTCAGAGAAATACTAGATCGCTTTCCTACTTCTTTCTGCATGAAGTTTGGATGACCCCAAACTGAAACAACATCCCTCAAGTGTTTCCTTTTCATTTGTGCTAATTTCTAATTTGACTGGAACGATAACCATACAATCTACAGTGATGATCTCCAGTATAACCGAGATTATAATCCAACACACCCTTAAGGTATCTCATCACATGCTTTGGTAACTACAAGTGAACACATGTTTGTTCCACCCGTGACACTCACCCAAGGTAAGTTCACAACAAAGCATATATCCTGACGTGGTATTCATCGATACATCAACAATCCAATAATCTCTCCTTATAGAGTAGCATCAACCAACTCCTATCGAGGTATCAACCATGAGCTTCAAATTCGTTTCCATGGGTGTGTTCATGGTTTTTACATTCCAACATGTCAAATCTCTTCAAGATTTCAATCATACACTTCCCTTGCTACAGTCTTCTCTCAACTGCGCACTTCAAGACCTAAGAAATAATGCATCAAGCTCCAGGGTATTTCATCTCAAACTCTCATACCAGCTTCTTCTATAACTGTGGATGAGATTTTATTCTCCCATTAAGAATAAGTCATCCACATATAGTAGCAATAACTGACTCATCATTCATAACCTTGAAGTAAAGGTTAGACTGGAATCCTACTCTTTGGAAAAACACAAGCTCCTCGAAACTATCAATTTTTCCATACTAAGCTCTAGAGCTTGTTTCAACCTGTAGAGTAGAGCTTTTCTTCAACCCAGACATGAGTCTCCTATTTCCTTCAACTTCAAACCTTTTAGGGTTGTTCCCATATACACTTTTCTTCTCCAATAACACCATTTAAGAAGGTTGTTTTCTACATCCATATGGTGTAAACTTTCAATTTCATTCTTTAATGTAAGAGCTACATGAGCCCTAAATGTATGTATCTAGCTATATGGGAAAATGTTTCTTCATAGTCAATACCTCTTTATGAGAAAATCCACGAGCCAAAAATCTTGTCTTATGTTTTTCAATACTTCCATCTCAATGAATTGCTTCATTTTGTATATCCACTTGGAAGATACCACTGCCTTTTATTCTTTGTCCGAGAACTACTCCCATACATCATTCTTTATACTGACCTCAGGTATTCTTCGATCATGGAATCATTCCATTCTTTCTTCCCGGAACGACTCTCTAAAACAATTAGGTTTTTTTTCTATGAGATCACACATTAAGGACATATAGCTGGATAATGTCTTAGGATTCTTTCTTTGTATCATGGTTCCTTCTAAGGCACCATATTTATCCTGATCTCAATACTTCTATTGGCTCCAAGTCGACTCTCTTGTGAGAGATCTGAGTGGTCTTGAGGATTCTCATAATATCACAATCTCTAGAACTTTAATCATCAAGGGTAACCTAACTTCCTTCAATGAAGCCTTGTGAACTCTGAGCTACAAGTTCTTCTCTTCATATACCTCTTCAAGATGACATTTCTGATATTTTGAGTGTTGCATCTTCATCAAAGGTTACATGTATAAGTTTATCCACATGATAGTGTAACATGGTATGTAAATTCTAGCGTCTTAGAGACCTCACACAGTATCCAACAAATATTCCTTTCTTCTTGAAGGATCCAACTTAGTTCTTTCTTTGGAATGTGTACAAATACTAGACAACCAAATATTTTGCATGGCTTACTTTTGGCTTCTTTTTGGTGAACATTTCTGAGTTTGAATCCAAGTGCACTCATGGGATAATATAAGCCTTTGGACATGTACCACTATTCTTGCCGCCTAACCCATAAGTGCATTAGAAGATCTTGATCATAGACCATAGTCTTCACTGCTTCCATAACGCTCTATTCCCTTTCCTCAAGCACACCATTTTGTTGAGGATTATAGGAGGTGGATCTCCCCCAATCTTGACATCTCTGCAAAAGCTTCCTAATTCATTTGAGGTGTAATTCTCTCCATTATCTGACTGAGTATCTTGATTTTCCTTCAGAGAGGTTTTCTACCAAGGCTTTGATTTCCTTGAACTTTCCAAGTACTTCATCTTTGATTTCAAGAAATAAACCTAAGTCTTACAAGAGAAATCATCAATAAAATCCATACATAGTATATATACCTGCTTAGAGAAGTTGATGGAATTGGACCACATACATCCGGGAGTGTACAAGTTCCAAGATTCCTTCTCATTATTGCTCTTTGGAAAATGATTATTTATATCCTTTCCTTGTGCACATCCCTAATACACTTTCATGATCAAACCTTTTAATTTGTAAACTTGTAAATACCTTCTTACATATGGTAAGGTTTTGTAGTTGATGTGAGCTAATACCATAAATTTCACAAGGACTTTCGTAGAGTGAGTTAAGGATACATTTGAGTGACCTTTAACTTGTACAAACCACCTTCTTCTCTTCCAATAACCGCACTTCTATGGTTTTTCCTTAGGCCACATAAGAACTTCACCACCTATGAATGCAAGTCTTGAACCTTTCATCTAGAGAGGGATGAAATGGAAAGTAAGTTCTCTTTGTCAAGTCTGACATAGAGTACATCCTTCATTCCTTATCCTGAAGTTCTTGAATGAAGTTTGTAGGTGGATTCTCCCATTCCCTTGATAGGCTATTGATAATCATCTCCAACCTAAACTTTATAAATTCCTTTTCTATAAGTCTAGAGAGAATTTCTTTATGACCTTTCATGTTCTTATAGGAATCACTATCTATGAACCAAGTATTCTCTCTAGGTGTCACATATCCTAAGAGGGCGGAAAATAAAACATAATCTTCAATCTCTTCTTTAGTCAACTTATTATGGCTCATCATCTTCAATTGTACGAGGTTACGATGTATTTTTTATTTCTTGTATTCTTACATGTTATGTGGTAGTTCTTAGCAATGTCCCATCTTATTACACCATAACATTGATAAGAGGATAAATCTTTTCCTTTCTTTGCCCCTTCTGATACTGAATCTCTTTGGAGAGTGGGATTATTTATGAAAGTGGGTCTCCTTGAAAATGAGACTTTTCCATTCCACCTTTAGCATGAGCAGCTAGGGTTTGGTATTCATCCCTTAATAGTGTTGCTTCTTGGTTGTCTACCCTTGCTTCTTCTTGAATACATTCTCCCCATAAACCGCCAAATTTGAGCTCTCTTTTCCTTGCACAAATATTTTGGATGAGGGCATCCCAAGGTATTGTGAGATAATTAAGGGTTGTCATCATGATTTCATATTTATCTAAGTTGTCTCTAATTTCCCATAACCTGCTCCTTGAATTGAGAAACTCTAGAGAAATAATCTTGAACTGCTTCTCCTTTTTGCATCTTTGTATTGTTCAATTGATTTCTTAGATTCATATTCCGGGTTGATGCTATTTCCTCTTATACATCTCACAAGAACAAACATATCTTTTGGAGATTCCTTAGAAGACACTTGAGGGATCAAGTGCTCTTTAATGGAATATGCAATTATTCTCTTAGCCCCAATCATATCCCTTTCCTTAAAATTTCAGTTTCCATCTTCTCTGGTTCCGTATATTTTCTTTTATGAATTTAGTAAGGTCATTCTCTTAAAGAATGAGTCCAACCCTATACTTCCAGTGCACATAAATTTTCCCACACCTTAACTTGTCAACAAGCTTGGTGCTTGTAAACATCTTGACTTGGAGCTAGGGAAATGACCATAAAATGAATTTGAACTTAGCAAGAGATGCGTCATCGAAGGCAAGTTTGTTGGAGCTGATTGTTTCAGAAAATTCAAAGTTTTACCTCTTGAAACTTGACCTACGCATACCTTTGGACTGGTAATTTTGGTATTGGTTCTAGTTTCTTGGTTTTTTCGTACCAACCAAAACTAGGTTTGAATTTCTAAAGAATATGGCCACTGAAAAAGTTAGCTCTTCTCAAGCTGCCAAAAGATGCGCTAAGGCAAGGCACACTTCCCAAGATAATTTTTGGTAAAACATTCCTCTTCAAGAGAAAACCCTAATTTTCTTTGTATGACAACAATGACATTTTTAGACACCGAAAGTGAAATATGCCTCTATTTAGTTGGAGCTCCTCTGATACCATGTTAATATTATTACTTTTATTAGTTGTCAAAATTACATGAGCATTCAATGCATTTCCAAAAAACAACATAAAGAGGATTACTGAAAGAAACACAATCACATCTAGTATTAATAACATATTTTATCATCCCTGAAACCCTCATGGGGATAAAACCCAACAAAACTTCCCTAATAATAGATTACAAATGCCAAGATTAAGACCAAAAACACCAAGAATAAACCAAGACTGAAAGCATGTGCCTATCTCTCCTTCTTCTAGCAACTACAACTACCTTCAAAACTTCTACACTAGATGAGTGAGCTAAGTGAGTAAGTGAGGCACCGTCCTCACATGTAAATACTAGTTGAGGAAGCGTTGAGGTTTTGTCTCTTCACATGGTAGGGTTGATTTCTTCTAGAAGTGGTTAAACCACTTTATAAAACACTGTATTGAATTTACAACACTACCATATAAATATGGTTTGACCAATCCACAAAAGGGGATTTGATCTCATACAAGACCCGAAATGATCAACTCAAGAAAAAGGGGATTTGATCTTATAAGATAATAACTCAAATATAATTAGAATATTCCTCTAAGTTACAATACTTCAACAAAAGGTGTAACCATTAGACCAAATGATTGTATGGAAAAATGGCATCGAGGATCCTCAAATAAATGCAACATATATAACTTCTACTTTGAGTGCCTTTTTGGGTGCCAATTCCATTGTTGTTAATGAACTTCATGCCACATTGGATACCTACAAAACAAAGGTATCGGTTTTGGAGGACCACCTTAAGCAACACATAACTTAGATAGAAGATGAATTTAGGAAACATGCCATTAAGAAAGGTCAACTAAATGAAGTTGAGGAGGTCTTGAGGAAGGAACATCAACAACATATTGAAAAGCCACAAACATAGCACCAAGAAAAAACCATTGTTTTTTAGCAACATAAATTAAAAATCAAAGAGTATGAGGGAAAAATTTAGTTTCTCAAGGATCAATTGAATGAGAGTAATAAAGTCATAATTGAATTAGAAGTTATAAGGGGAGAATCACTGGTAGAAAATGAATACCTACGAGAGACTCATAATAATTTCTTCACGAAATTGGGTGAAATCCAACAATGCTATGACTGTTTAACCAAGTTATCTTATCAGGTGGAGGTTCAATTAGATAAAAGGAAAGCTTCCCAAAATTCCTTTGATGAGGTTGTAGACTGGCATAAACAAAATAAACATGCCCCTTTGTATCTCCCAAGATTTGATCATAGGGAAACAAGAAAAACTCAAGTTCTTCTAGATACATTGAAGGCATCATGTGAAGAAATTAATGAGAATGATAGCCACCAAGTCATATTTCAAATTATGGAACTAATCTGATGATATTTTGGAGCAGTTCAGTATGCCAGTAATGGAGGGTTTGAAACAAAAAGTTCCTAGAAAATTGTGAATTACATAGGTAGAACATAATTGAGACAACATTAGGGATATTTAGACACTTAGGAGTTAGTAGACTACTGGTTCATTGTACCTATTAAAAGTGTGTTTTTTTAGCATGCATTAGTATGCATTTGTAGTTAGAAATCCAATGGTCACGAGAAACGTTCCCATAGAAGCATCCCAAATGTTCATACTGGATTTTAATCTACCATTGGATTGTGCTTAACACTCCAATTAATAGTCCATGATCTCATTTAAAGAGCATGGAGGGTCATTTCCGATGACCGATTGTGGTGTCCTCTTGTAAAATCTCTCTCTGCAATCTTTTTCTTTACATTAATAAACCGCTCCAAGTGGTCTGGTCAGTCAGTGGATGTTTCTCTTTGTAGGGCCTTCACCATGTGAAAAACATTAGTGTGTTGATTCCTTGATCCTGCTATGTGAGTGGCTGCCAAAGGTGTTCCCTTCCGTTTGGAATACTTGATTTGTGCAACATGGTATCGGCTCCTTGAAGACCCATTCCTTGAAGATCTAGATCGAAGCTGAGTTGCCTCATCTCCAGTCTCTGTCATTTTCGTATTACTTCTATGGGCTAAGAGGGATCGCTCCATTGCGCCCAGAGCCTATTTTAGTCAGAATACCTTTCAATTTAAAAGGTTTCGCTGCCCAAGATACTGTACTCATTATAGTTAGATCCTAGGTATAAAGCTTTGAATAATGATTTCATTTTTAAATTTTTGTATAGTAGTATTTTGGTTTTATTTCATTTATTTCCAAGTTGCTACTCTTTAGATTTGTATGCTCTTTGCCCCCGCGATCCTCGCATCGGCGATCTCGGAGAATCAGAAATAGATAGGAAAATGTGCATCTTCTAAGCTAACCGAGATCTAATCCTTGTTGTCGCCGAGAAGAAGAATTTTTTTCTTATGTTAAAAGGTTTTTTTTTTTTTTGTTCATCATAATTTTCATTGTCGTTGTCATTTTCATCATCACCATCACCACCACTCCACCACCACCACAAACAACAACAACAACAATCTCACCAATCCTCATGGCGAACATTATAATATGTTTTGCTAGATCATTTAAAATTGTCTTATTAAGTAAGAGGTCTTGAGTCTAAGTCTCTATTTTGTTACATTTTCGAAAAAGTTCATGCTAAAAAAAAAAAAAAAAAAAAAAAAAAAAAAAAAAAAAATGAATCACTATAAGTAGCTTTAATATTTTATTTTAGAGTTATTTATTTTCATGTAACTTTTCTGTTATAAAATAACCTCATTGTAAAAGTGATTCCCACTTCTTTTTATAAAAGGGAGTCACTTCATAAAGCAACTTACACAATCAAGTGGCCATTTGGTTACCGACAGGAATTTTTAAAATGGCATAACTAACATCGGTTCGCTTTTCGTCGCTTTTTTTAAAACCGCATAAATTTTCGGGAAGCTCTTTCCATTCAGATCATCCATTTTAGTTTTTTTAAACTACATTATCCGTGACATTTAATATGGTTTCTACAAGTAATCGCCCCTCGTTTACCAACACCAATCCACTTCCAAATGTAAATCTATATGGAAGATTTATTAAGAAGTAAAGGCTTGTACCCGTGACAATCTTTGGGAAAAGAAAAAACATCCACTAATGTCGATAAGAAAGCCAAGTGGGATAATAGGGATGATGTTACCATAGATTCAATCAAAATTTTCATCTCTCATGATTTAAGGTACACCTTCAAGATATTGATGACCCCAAAGCAGCTTTTCTCTTTGGGACACGATTGAATCTATGTTTGTTAAAATCACACACCCTGAAAGCAATGCCAGCTTAGAAAATCAAACACCTGACCCTTTGAGTCCAAATGATTTTTCGTCTTGGAGACTATGTATCTAGGTTTAAAACACATAAAATTATGAAAACGGGAAGATAAAGATGTGAGGAAGAGCTGCCAGATCTATCTTATTCTTCTAAGCTTGTGGTAGTGCATATCTGTACCTGATTCCACCTTTTATGCAATGATAGAGGCTCTAGGGGAAGAAGATTATGAAAAATCCACTCTTGATTCCTTTTGTAGGTGCTTCTTTGATCCAAGAGGAAGATAAGCTTGTACAATTTGGAGTGAGCAACACCGCAGTGCCTCCAACAAAGCCCAGTTGCCCAGCAGAAATATAAACCCCAGTATCCCAAGAAACAACATCCCCACTACAACAACAAACAAATATAAGGGTCTCCAAACCTCCTGCATAACCCTCAAATTTAACATGAGAAATGAGCAAAGAAATTAGGAATACCTTACCAGACATTGCAACTTTTGTGATAAATATGGTCATGATGGGTATTCAAATGTTTCAAGAATATGGAAGCTTTAGAGAAACAACAGTGATGAAGAAGAACAACATTAATATTGATTCTACTTCTTCTTCTCAATGGACATGCACTTTCTTCTTTCCATTGGTTTCTCATTCAATTCTAAATTCTAATGTTTCACTTCTCTTCTCCTCGATGAGGACTCTATTGATTGCAGAGCATATTATCATATGGCTAAGGATAAAGCTTTATTTTCTGCTCTGAAATGAATGTAACACCAAGAAAATATTTGTTGGTATAGACCCTTTAGTGCCAGGATCCAGAACAATTCAAGTAGATAATGGTCATTTCGATGTATTATGTGTTCCAAGTCTTTCTTTGTAACCTTCTTAACAATATATCAAATCACTCATTCGTGTGAAGGTAAAACCATAGATTTCTCACCTCACGGTTAGAATCAAGTATCTAAAAGATCCTAAAAATGTTATTGCAACCGGAATTGCTGATGATATTACCACAAAGTTGTACAAGTTTGACAACTTTAATAACAACTTTTCATTTGGCTTTGTTGCCTTATAGCTATGACTTGAGTAAACTTTGCATGAGCGGTTTGGTCATCTAAACTATCGCCATTGTAACAACTATGTAATCAAATGATGGTGATTGGTCTTCCTCTTGTTTCATGTAGTAATGGTGCTTCAGCCATGTGTTCTCAAAAACATCATCGGACAATTTTGACAAACGTGTCTCTTTTGGCACTTCGGTCCTTTGCAGATTGTTCACAACGATTTGTGTGGTCCACTTTTCTCCTTCTTTTCCGTGCAAGTATTTCTTAACTTTCATCGGATGACTTTTCCAGACGTACTACTTGGGTTTACTTCTTAAAACTCAAGAGCACTTTGACAGTTTTATCTACAAGGCCCTTTGTAGAAAACAAATCTAGACATCAAATTCAAAGGTTAAGAATGTATAATGGAGGCTAATATGTGAACAATAATTTTCATAAATCCATCGTGACTACATTAAGGAATCCAAACGAACACACTGCTCCATATACACCACAACAAAATGGTGTTTGCTGAGAGAAAAAGAAATGCACATTAAAAGAAATGGCTAATTGTATGGGATCTAATCTAAGGGATTAAGTCTAGGTATTGGCTGAAGTCATCAACTATGTAAATTAGATAGTAAATCACATTCACACAAAGACTCTTAAAATATAACACCGAAGAAGTTGATCTGTAATTAAACCAAAATGCAAAGTCACTTTGTATTTGGAAGTATACCGTTGGCTCACATTCCCGATGAGAAAGGAAAGCATTGCAAACTAAAAGTGAGAAGTGTACATTTGTTGGTTATTCTAAAGATCTGGGTTACATACTTCTTCAATAACATTGTAATGAAATTATTATTATTAGAAGAGATGTTAAATTTGATGAAAAATCTCTTAATTTGATGAAAATCTCTTGGTTTGCGAGCCCACTGACGACAGGCTCTCTTCGTCTCCTCAACCATCTCTTTTCTGGCGGCCAGGGACTTTTTATGATTTGGTTTCTTCTTCAAATGATCACAAAGTGAGGATGAAAATCCACCTCAGCCTACTCACCCTCCTCTAGATGAGTCCTTTGAACTCAAACAACAATTCAGCTCCACCACTTCCTAGATGGTTCTGCTCAACACGAGAAACAACTGGTGATCTTTTCAGTGATACTTCAGATCAACGCTGAATATCGCTCACGCTTCAACAGCCTCTTCTCTTTGGCTCAAGTTTCAAACTCATGATCTAGAGACATTTGTAGAAGCTTCTGTGTAATCTAGATTGGGATATAACAAAGAATGAAGAGTATCGTTATTTAATGGAAACGATACTTGGGATCTTGTACCTCTTCCAAAGGGAAGAAAAATTGTCAGATTTAAATGGGTCTTCTACAAGTAACTGGGCATGCTGCATCAGATGGAAGGTGTTGAAAGACACAAGGCCTAGTTATTTGCCAAAGGATTCTTCCCAAGTTGAAGGAATTGACTATACTGAACCCTTTTGCCCTCAGAAAATGAATTCATCTTACAGAGCCTCCTCCTGCCCTTGTCACTTCACATAAATGGGAGGTCCATCGATGGATGTTAAATCTTCCTTCCATTTAGATTTCCAGCACCCATGGAACAACCTCCGGCTATGTCCATAATGACTCTAGCCTTGTTTGTCGCTCTAATAAATCTCTCTCTTTGATGGGTCTCAAGCAAGCCCCCGGAAGCTTGTTAAAATGGATAGATTTTTTATTTCCACTGGATTCTCTAGATGCCATTTTGATCCCAATGTCTATACCAAGAAAGTAGGCCATCTCATGATCCTTGTCCTTTATGTTGATGATCTTATCCCACCGAAGGACTCAAAACTTTAAAACCATGTGAAACCAACCTTTAAGAATAAATTTGAAATGACAAACTTAGGCTTTTTGTATTTCATTTCCTTGGGCTCCAAGTTTTGAAAACCAATGAATGATTTTTTTCTTTCCCAAATTGGGCATGTTTGTGATCTCTTCATCAGCTTTCACATGGATGATTGTAAACCAACCCTTCTCCCTTCCAGTTTGGAGTTAGTATTACTGCCACCTGTACTTATTTTGAAGTTGATGTCACCTTGTATCGTCAGTTAGTTTATAGCCTCTTATACTTGACTCACACCAGTCCCGATATTTCGTTGTTGGTCTTGTTGCCCCATATATGCAAACACCCCATTTAGAAAGCCATTGAAAGCAAATTTAAAAGGATACTTCTCTGTGTTCGTGGTACAATTTAGTTCGAGATACACATACCAAGGGGACTCCTTTATTGGTTGGTTTCACTGATTCGACAATGGAAGGACCGAAGGATCGGAAGTCTACCGCAGTTATAAGCCTTTCAGCCTTGGTTCAAGACTACACTCTTAATTGTAAGAAATGTTTTGATATTGCACTTCTTTAAAGCGTAAGGTATCGGTGCAATGGTAAATGTAAGTCAGAAGCCCCCGGTGGTTTCAAGCCAGATCCTTTCAGCCAGAGTTTGATTCCAACACCAATATCCCACCAACCTTTGCGTGACAACTGAGTGCCATCAAGCTCGCCAAGTAAAGACCAGTTCAAACATCACCAGAAAAACACATCGAGCTACACATGCACTCTACCTGTAAAGCCCATTCATGATCAAGTATGTTGGAGTTTACCAAACACCTAGGGATTTTTCCACTATGGTTTTATTTGTTTATTAGTCATAATTAGTCATTATCCAAATTCTATATTTTAGGAGAGAATATTCCTAATTCGAGAATATCTCTTTCAGCCTACACTCCCGGCTGACTAGTTGAGTTGTTTTAGATGTTGCATTGGGATCACTACCATGCAACATTGGGATCAACAGCCATGATTATTTGACCTTGGCCTTGGTATCATCAAATTCAAAGTGGTACATTAGCTTCGATTCCTTGAGTTAACTCCTCACTACTGCTCACTGCTTGACCTAAGACTAGTTGGAGTATTTGAATTAACTAGGTGGTAGTTCACTCGTGTAATCACCGAGACTAGAATAGGTGGTAGTTCACTCAGACCAGCTGGTGTGTGTCTAGATCACTCTAGACCACCACTATGGCGACTTGGTTCACCTCAAGTCGAACTCATTGAGTTATACAGAGTATATCATGTGTAAATTATTCATTATTCAAAACGGTTAATGAGAATTCTTTCCATTCTTTCTCTACTTCTTCTTCTTTTTCCAATTCTCTCTGCAAATGTGTGTATCATTGTTTAGCTATATCTATTCTGTGCAGGTCAACACATTTACATGGTATCAGAGCTAGGTTGATTGTTAAGCAAAATCTACACCAAAATTTTTTGCAGGTACAAAAGATTGAAGATATCGGAAAGATGGAATTCCAAAAATAATTCATTCTTACACCTTACAACTATTTTGCATGGAAGGGGAAAATATCCATACATCTCCGATCCAGAGGGTTGTATAGGTTAACCATGAATACATATACAAAACCGACATCAACCATAGAAAAATCCAAGTACTTAAATCGCATGGATGAGGCACTCGGAACAATTTGCAGTCTTATTTCTCTCGATCTCCTTTTTCATATATCTTCCTGTAAGACTCCCAATGAAGCCTGGACCATCTTGGAAGGGCTCTTTGGAAAACAGGATGAGATGAGGGGACACATGCTGGAGGTGGAGCTGCTCACATTGGATCCAAAAAGCTTCGAGAATATCCAAGATTTCTTTACAAAATTCAAGGATTTACTGTCGCAACTCAAAGCTTGCGGGGTTGATAAATCGAAGGAGGAGAAACAAATGGTTCTCACCATTCTCTCCAAGATTGGACCTGAATTCTATGTATTCGTATCCACATTCCATACTGTCAGATTCGCCTCTGGAGCCACCTGGAAGATGCCTTCTCTTGAGGACTTTATCGAATCCTTGACACAAGATCAAAGCAAGCTCATCAACAAGGGTGCAATCAAAGGCCCAAGGGCACATGCCCCACTGTGCATGATGGCAGCCACAAATATCATAAATCTAAAGATAAAGATAAGCAAAAATCTCATGCACATACGAAGAAGGAAGGGTACACAAAACCCTTCATTGATGCCTTCGGATCCAAAGGAGAAAAGGGAAGAAAAGGAGAGAAATGCACATACTATCACAAAGGATTCCATTCGGAATCCGCATGCATGCAAAAGTAGATAGATCTGATGTCTTAGATACTTCAGCAAAACAACCTTGGAGATTGCATCCCCGAGGGTGCAAAGAAGAAGAAGCCAGAAGATCTGAATTCCAAGAAAGACAATTCTAGCCATGCCTTGATTGCAATCAACTCCTCTCTCGATGCTTGGATCGTAGATTCAGGAGCATCACATCACATGGCTACCTCAGAAGCAGTCTATTATTTTTTGGATGCATGCAAAGGTCCTCCTATTCTGATGGGGGACAACTCTTCTGTCGAAGTTACTGCCAAAGGAAGGATTGAACTCACCAACGAAAGCTTCAAGAACGTGCTGCATTTTCCCAAGCTTTCTGTCAACCTTCTCTCCATGTATCAGATGACGAATTCTGGCACCAGAAATAAAGTCGTATTCACACCAAATTTCATGGACATATACAACATGCAAACCAACTCCAAGGTTGCTACCGGTGAGGTAAATCATTAGTCTAGATTGTATACATTTTCTGAATTCATTGAACCTGATTCTGCTTTACTTCTTACTCATGCTGATGAAAGTAGTAGGATATGGCACGAAAGGTTTGGACATTTGAATTTTAGATACATGCAACAACTTAGCAAACACAGATTGGTTGATGGTCTACCAGACATCTATTTCTCCAAGGGTGTATGTGAGGGATGTGTTCTCGGAAAACACCCTCAAGAGAAATTCGACAAGGGAAAGTCTCAGCGAGCTTCCACACCTTTAGATCTGATCCACAGTGACCTTATGGGTCCTTTTCCGCATCCATCCATCAACAAAGCGAGGTTTGTTCTCATTTTTGTTGATGATTTCTCACGTTTTACTTGGATCTACTTTCTCAGGCAAAAATCTGAGGTCTTTCAACACCTCAAAGATTTCAAAGATTTGGTTGAGACACAGTCCGGAAAGAAGATCAAAGTCCTCCGAACTGATAACAAGGGAGAGTATGTGAATCATGAGATCCATAATATTTTCCATGAGGCAGGAATTCAGTTGCAACATACAGTTCCCTGCACTCTGCAGCAAAATGGAGTTGCCGAGCGGAAAAACATATCTCTAAAGGAGATGGCATCTTGCATGTTGCATGCAATGTCACTACCACAGAGACTATGGGCCGAAGCACTTAAATGTGCAACATACATCCAAAACAGATCTCCTCATAGATCTGTCAAGGATAAGACCCCCTACGAGGCTTGGAGCAGCCTCAAACCGAAAGTGGTCCACTTCCACATTTTTGGTTCACGTGCATGGGCCCAGATTCCCTCTGAAAAGAGGAAGGCACTTGATCCACAGAGCACTGAGTGCATTTTTGTTGGATAACCTGACAATGTGAAGGGATATCGACTTATTGATCTTTCCTCAGACCGACTCATCATTGAGCGTAGTGTCCAATTCAAGGAAAGTGTCTCGCCAAAGGCTTTGAGCAGGTTCATCGTATTGACTATGATGAGACCTTCACTCCAGTAGTGAAGATGGATTCCATATGATTGACACTTTCCATTGCGACAACCAAGGTATGGGAAGTCCATCAGATGGACGTGCAGAATGCATTTCTTCACGGTGATCTCTCTGAGGAGATCTACATGGAGCAGCCCCAGGGATTTATGTAGGACTCATTTTTGGTCTTTCGACTGAAGAAGTCACTTTATGGCCTCAAGCAGGCTCCAAGGGCATGGTATGCCAAGATGGACTCCTACCTGTTGTCAAAGAACTTTGTACGTTGTAAATCAGACCCGAATGTATACATGCTCAAGACAGTTGATTCACTTCTACTTTTAGTTCTGTATGTCGATGATTTGGTGGTCACCGGTTGCTCGACTTCAGCGATTGCTGCAGTCAAGAGGATTCTTCATGACATGTTTTTGATGACGGACATAGGTCCACTACACTTCTTCCTTGGTCTTGAGATCAGTCAGGATGGATCAGGCATCAAACTATTTCAAGCCAAGTATGCACGAGATTTCCTTGAGAGATTTCACATGACAGACTGCAAGTCTGCTCCGAATCCTTTCCTATCAGGAGTCAAACTTGAGGATGGCGGGGAGACTCCATTGGTTGACAACACACTATACAAACAACTAGTGGGGAGCTTTTTGTATCTCACACACTCTAGACCAGACCTCTCATATGCAGTTGGCGCAGTTTCCAGGTTCATGCAGGAGCCGCATGAGCTACATTGGAAAGATGCAAAGTGTATCATTCGATACGTACAGGGTACCATCACCTTTGGGATTCATTATGCAACAGACTCTACATTATATCTCATTGGTTTTACTGATTCCGATTGGGCTGACAATAGCATTGATCACAAGTCCACATCTGGTTACTCACTTAGTCTTGGTTCTGGGCCTATCTGTTGGTTGAGCAAGAAGCAAGCTGCCATTGCTCTATCTTCAGCTGAGGCAGAGTACAGAGGGGTAGTTAACATAACCATTCAGGCTATGTGGCTACAACATTTTCTCACTGAGTTGGGAATTCAGTTTCATCGGTCGATCGTCATCTGGTGTGACAACCAGAGTACTCTAAAGTTCTGCAGAGATCCATTTCAGAGGCAGCAAACGAATNTTTCTCACTGAGTTGGGAATTCAGTTTCATCGGTCGATCGTCATCTGGTGTGACAACCAGAGTACTCTAAAGTTCTGCAGAGATCCATTTCAGAGGCAGCAAACGAAGCACATCGAAATCCACATGCACTACATCCGGGACTTAGTACACGAGGGGATCATCGACTTACAGTTTTGTCCTTCAACATAACAAATGACAACTATTTTCACCAAGACCTTCATTGAGCAGAAATTCCATTCTTTGCGAGGTCGTCTTGGAGGGAAGGACACAGTTGCCTAACAACTGTAGTTTTTTTTTTTTTTTT
>SNQJ01S0160786.1:21683-38493 GCA_010110895.2 Picea sitchensis
GTTAGGTAAAAGTGTGTTTCTTTAGTATGCATTAGTATGCATTTGTAGTTAGGAAATCTGACGGTCACGATATGTTCCCGACATAGAGTGATCCGACAGTTCATACTCTCCTCGATTTTAACGGCCATTGATCTGTGGCTTAACACCCGATTGGTCCATGATCTCTATTTAAAGAGCATGGAGGGTCATTTTTCGATGATCGATTGTGGGAAGCTCTCTTGTAAAATCTCTTTGTAATATTTTTCTTTTCATTAATAAACTGCTCCAAGTGGCCGCGTTGGCTGGGGCCGTTGATGTTTCCCCATAGGGGTTTTACCACGTGAAAACATCGGTGTGTTGATCTTTGATCTAGTTATGTGAGTGGTTGCTGAAGGTGTTCGTCCTCTGTTGGAATACCTGTGTTGTCGAACAAACATTAGTGAAATAGTTACTCAACTCAGTGAAGTAAACAAAGATACTTTGAACAACTTATTCGCAAAGCCAATAAAGTTAGCCACTGTCTCTGATGCCTGTGTTCATAGAGTATGCAAGGATCTAAAATGAGAAGTTGCTAATAAGTTTTATGACAAAGAACTACATATAGAAAGAATGAAGCTTGATCATGTTGAAGAACTCTCCAAATCCCATGATTTATGGACTACTTATAGGAAACATTTAACTAATGAGAAGTTCAAAATGTAAGAAAAGAAAAAAAGGGTAGATAGGAATGATTGTAACTGCAACATGAGTAGTTACGAAATTCAAAAGGCCAATCTCTTTCTATAAAAGAACGCTTTTGCAACATAGAAATGGACTTTTGGGTCGATAAAGTATTGTAATATTTTTATTGCATGAAATAAAGGAAAAAAGGACATTTTGTAGCCATTGATAGTATTTGATTGTTATTTAGTATTTCTCTTCAATTTCAATTGATGTTTATTAGTTATGTGGATGATATTTCATATGAATTTTTCTATGTATAAGGTTTACTATAACTAATGGTGTCATGGTTGCTATATAAATTATAAACTGTATCCAATCTTTTAGAATAGCTCCTGATCAGGATAGGTTTGATTAATAGTTAGATAAAATAACATAGGAATTGTTTTCGCTACCTAGTTTTAAAAGTAGAATAATTGATAGAGTATATTTTATTTTATTTTATTCTACTAAACCATTTAGTGGAAACCAAGCCCACATACCAATCGGAGTTTGCTAACCCAAATGAGAGTGAGTTTAATTAGGACTCACCATGGGGCATTCTCCCTTATTATTGACATAGGCTATTTCGGCCCATCAACAAAACTATGAGTGCATAGTAAACTTTTAGTTGTTATTATGTAAGCAAACCTAGAATCCAGGATATGATAAATGAGATTTTGAAAAACAAAATATGGATTCTGAATTCCATGTAGAAAGACACATAGGATGCCAAATTATACTCCACATAAAACTAGAATAACACGTGAAGATCATGGTCAAAGGAGAAGGCATTACTGGTGGCGAGATCCAATTGGATTTCGTAAAGGTTCAAATACATGATCTGGGATTTATTTAAATGTATGTTATACGAAAGTACAAATGTCTAGATTCTGGATATCTGGGATTAATATGGAGTCTATACCCAAATCTAGAATCTAGAATATATGAATAGTTTACAAATAAATAAAATCCGGATCTGGATGAAGTCATTGATCTTAACCGTCAATTGAATATGCATGAATAGATCCAAGCCATTAATTAACTTAATCTTAAACCTGCCTCGGGATGTATTACGACTAATGAAATCCAGAATCCTAAAGATTTAAGAATCAAAGAATGAAATGAAATCCGGATTTCCAGATATCCAGATACACATTGAATTTGAGGTTTCTACTGTTAGCAACTATAAAAATAACCAAGAAAATAATTTCTAAAAGCTAAGGGGTGATGGATTTAAATTTTTTTCTGCTTGATCACAAATAGTGCTTAACCTAATTAAAAAACAATTCAACGAACTTCATACAAATCCTAGATAAAGATCAAAAGCATAAAATTGAAAAACAAAAGTAAATATATACAAAAGAATATCAACAAAGCAAAATGAAAATACATATATACAATAGGGAACTCGAAACATTGAATCAATCAATAAAATTAAATTTAAATGGGGCCCCTTTATATTTTTAGAAAAAAAATGAAAGGGGAAGTTGTTACAAGCTCATCACTTTCCTTGGTCAAAATCTAAAGTAGGATCGTGATCATGTGAGAGAAGAGTGAAGGCATGCCAATGTTTACCTGTGCTGCTGCAAGCTTCTTCAATTCAGAGGTGGATAGGGATAACACAATCATATTTCTTGACACAAGCATATGACAAACCATCATTGTTATTTATCAAACCATAAAGCAAGAGGGGATCCGAGGGTGGATCCAATAGAAACCTACATGAAGATCACCACCCCTCCTTGCTTCTCTTGATCATATTTATGGATGAAACATGAGAAAACCCATTATAATTGAAACAATATGTAAATCCATGACTCATGGTTGCCTTCCCCTCTATGTGAGGCTGAAAATTCTTGTAATAATCCCAAGATCGAGCATTTTGATGTATACCAAAAATTGTATCTTCAAAAACATCATCACCGGATGGATTTTATAGCATACATAACTCATGAGTTGGGTACCTCCATGGCTGAAAAAATCATGTTGTCATTTGGCCATGAAAACCCCCTTTGTGTACTTGTAAATCAACCTTTTTGGTGGGATGACATGGTTTCCAATGCATCATGAAGTAGGTTTCACATTCCATGATTGTGTTTAGCTGTCCACAAGACCAAAAATATTCAATCTTATCTTTAGAACCATAATCATTTGTATCATAAATGAGATCCCCATCAAAATAAAAACAACTTATATCCCATTTTTGTCTTTCAATATGGAAAAAACCATCAATAATGTGAATCTCTCCATTGTCATGCTCTTCATCAAATAAGGGACTCTTCATTAGATTCTCTTTTTCTAGGTTACTCAAATATATATCATAAAATTCAAAATCTTGGAAAGGAGTATAACATATCAAACCACAACTTTCATGCGGTGGAGAATTGATGGATGTTTGAATGCTTTTGTCATCACAGTTCTCTGAATATACATGGTCTTCAAATGTCTCTTGATTTCCAATGGAAGCATGAGAAGATTCTTCATCGTCATTTTCTTCTTAAGGAATTACAACAAAATCTTCAATGGACCCATCATCTTCAAGAGAACAATAAGGAGGTTCTTGAGGCTTTTCTTCAACAAGGTTGCCTTTTCTTATATCACATTTTTTTCACATTTTCAACATGGGATACCTATTCCTCATCCTTTTCTAATTATGAAATGTTGTGGAACAATGGATCATGGGAGAGAGGAGAGGGATGAGCCTCTTCAAGTAGATCATATTCATGATTTAGCAGAGAAGGCTCACTGTATTTGGTATTAGTATAATAACACAAGAAAAATAATGCATCCTTTCTTTCTTTTATTTCCACAAGAAGATCACTTGAGGGATTATCATCATATTCCATCAGTAGATCACCAATCCTTTCCCCCATTTTATCTTGTATATCAAGGAAAACACAAASATCTTCAAATCCTTCATAACCATAGATYCAATKCTTTTGAAACCTTTTCCTTAAATGTGGGAATGATTTTATCTCTTTAGGCTTCAAATCATAATACYAATCCCATGCATCTTCTCATTGCATTGAAAATTCAAAATCTTTCATTAAGACATGTTCATAAAGATTGTTGTTCTCTACCACATAATCCATGAAAGATGCAAGGTATCTTGGTGCCAACCAAGGATTTCCATTAAAATTTGGGACATGAGTAGTCCATGCATCAATGTGAAGTTTACATCGATAAAATAGAACCCTTGAAAAATCCAAAGGAGCAAACAAAACTTCCCAAAAAATTCCTTTGTTATAAGCCATACTTGAAACATACAAGGCGATGATTTCTTAAAATCAAATAATTTCATACCAATCATATAGATACCAAAGATGTGGAGTCACCAATATACTTTGAGGATTATGAGAATTTGAGTTCATAGATGACACACCTATGATTTGAATCAATTCAAATCCCAAGTTATCTTTATCTTTCAATCTTTGTTTATGGGAATTACTTCTTGTAATGTATCCCTTTATTATTTTTTCTTTAGGTAGAGTTTCTAGATGAGACAATCAAGATTAGCATTCAAAACAATCTCATCAATATACACATACAACAATGAACCCAATAAAAAATGGGAGATGGAATCCAAAAATGTTACCACCTCAAACTAGAAACCTTGTGAAAAGTCCCTACACATGTGCTAACTGAGGCAACAAGAGGGGAAGTGAACCATTGTCACCTCAGTACACCTCCCTCTTCACTTTAGGCCAACTCGTATCCAAAATAATGAAAGAAAACCTTTTAAAGTGAAATAAAACCATGCAATCATATGATCTACTTTAACGAATCCACAAAATATGTAGCAAGGCTATGCACTAGGAATCCAATCAATGATTATAATGCTCTAAAGATACTCAATTAGAAACAATTGCATGAACCACAATTATATCCACTTCAAAGAAAGGTTAGGAGTTAGTGGATGTGTGTGCCAAATATGATGTGTATGATAAACCATATTATCAATTATAGATTAGCATCTAAGTCTATCACTCAACAAATAAAATGATCAAGAGGTTTAAACTACTTTAGGGCACTAAGAGTAAATACATTTAGCATTAATCAGAGGTTCAATATGTGCATGTGATTACCACTTGATTATATGCTAAGAGAGGACAAACTTAGGGTTTTCCTTTCACTTATGAATCTGATTTATGAATAAAAAAACAAAAAAATCAGATTTAGGTCATGAAACTACCATCCAAGAGAGAGATTAAGCACAAGAGAGAAATACGTCTTGGATGTTTCCACATGAGAAATATGTATTCTATACAACAAAAATCAAACAAGTGTTAGAGACAAGTTCTAAATATATATAAACATTAACTAAGCAATAACTTGAAAAACAAATGGTGAATCCCCCTAGGGTTTCACAAGTTAGCACTTTGGAATTCACCAAATAAAACCTCTAAGTTTAGGATCACCTCTAGATATGTAATATGATATTGGTAAACAATCTAGAAATGAAAGAGGCTAGGAACAAGAAAGAAAAAACCTTGGAGCACCAAACCCTAGCCACAGGGTTTCACCGAATTTGATTTTTAATGATGCAATTTAACTTCCAGATTTGAGAATTACCTTAAATAACCCCACAAAATGTTAGATAACACCTTAAATATTAATTCAATAGGGATGATTTACCTCCTTAGGGTTAAATATCAACAATTAAGCATAAAGCATAGGATAAAATTGTCTAGGAAATGAAATAAACCGTTAAAATTACACTAGACAATGGAAGAAATATAAATAAATATTTTTCTTCGTTTTTTTCACAGTTATATTTCCTTATTAACAACAAAAAACAAAAAACATTTTGTTTTTAGTGTTTTTTGGTTGGTTGTTGGATATAATACTAGTGCCTTTTTTTAATCCAATTAGGGATCATGGGGCCAAGAAGTATTCCCCTCTAAAAATTGATCACTTCTACCCTAAAGAATATGATAAGATATTATAAACCTAAGGGAAAAATAATCTCCAACCTAATCAATATAAGCTAGGAGGACCAAATCCCTACAAGAAGCAATTCCTCAAAGGAAAAAAACCTTCGCCAACATGATCAATTATAACTTTAACAAAATAATTAAAACCCTTGCCAAGGAACCAAAGGAAAAATAAGACAAGAGATTGAGCACTCACCCAAGTTAACAAGAGAAGAAGGGAGGAACACACCCTATAACATCTCCTCTCCAAGTGGTATAGTAAATCCTCAAATATATTGATCTTGAAAGATAGTATAAGCCTTGAGTCACCATAAAAAATATTTAATGCACCAATAATATAAGCAAGAAAGAGAAGGCTCCAAGATTTGACACCAAAATCTAAAAAGGAAGACATTCTATTAATTGTATTCACAAATGATATCCAACAATTCAAAACAATTTGGAATGAGAGGAGAGCCTCTATTTATAGAGGAGGCTTCTAGATCCATCTCATTCTTTGTCGATTCTTTCTCCCTAAAATTAGCCTATTTGAATAACAAAGAAGATTTTTCGTCCACATAAAGGAGACTAAGTCAATACTTAATCAAATGATGCCACATGTACATAAAACCCTCATGAGAGGAGGACATTCCACAGATAAAGGTGTTTATTTTCTCTCCTATCCCAATGTTCCAAGAGAAAAGTGATGTGGAGGCCTCAAAACATGGTGAAGTATCCTCCCAAGCAAGAAAAGCTCTAACAATTAGCTCCTCAAAGTGGAACAAACTCATGAAAAGGTGGAGGACCTCCTCAAAATTTGCTCAAGGAATGCTCAAAAGGTATCTCCAAGGTATGGCCAAGCCTCAAATCAATACAATATGCCCCATAAGGCAAGGAATATGAATCTCCAAGTCAAATCATCACCAAAAACACCCTCATGGTTGTCATAAAGCCCACACATGTGGGTTGACACTAAAATAATCTCCAAAAGTGATGAGAAAGGAGGGTGTTATGGAATCTCCAATGTGGCATGTGTAGAGGATGTCTATGTATGCAAGAATAGTCCAAATTTTCCTTGGAGGATGTTGGCTCACTTACGCACATATTTCATAACACTGGGGGGTTGATGACCCATGGTTCATACAGAGTTGACCAACAAAACCCCAAGGCATCGACATATTAATATTCAGTTGATGACAAAAGAAGGTCACAACCGAGACACTGTGAGAATCATAGAGACCATTTGGTTTTGTGTCAGATATGAAGGGATAAAGAAGACCATGAAGGCACTTGGGTTGTCATTCATTCATTAAATCATAATCCATTAACATAATACCAACATAAGTCATTAACACACACATTCATCTAACTTAGAACACCCATAAAAAGTAAGAGAGAAAACAATAACGTGTATTATCTTCATTAAAAATCAGAATGCATACATCAACATAGTCATATTACATAGGGAATTACACTCTGTACTCTGATCCATTCTACAACTCTTTTATTACAATGTGTCATGCAATCTTTGTCCATGCTCTACACTACTAAACTGACTCCATTAAAGACTCTAAACAAGACTTTTTCTAGACTCATACAAAACTGTTACACAACATAGAACATAACTCATACAAAACTTGGATTGGACTCTTGCAAAACTCAGACAAAATCTTCTCCTCCAGTCTCTTCTCCAAAAACTTCCCTTGTTCTCCTTTTCTTTTGCTCGAGCGCTCTTTCACTTTCTTCTTCGCTCCACTCGCTCTAGTGATCGCTAGTTCCACACGCTTCTTCCATCCACATGCAACCCATGTAACCTCCTTGGAGCGTGGCAGTCCTAACAAACTTTCCAGCTCATCTGCCATATGTCCCATGATATCTCATGTTGTCTTGGTTATTCATTCGAGAATATTTCCTAATATCTTCTTTTGACATGGTGTGCATGCAGTATCTTTCCAATCTTTTGCATGCAATACAAAACTTGATTGTCGCACATGAATTATTTTATCCATCGTGCAACTGCTGGTATGTGCACACAAAAATGATGTGTGTGCAAGGTTTATATCACTCAACCTACCAAAACCTTGGGTGTCAACAAGCCCCCAACACTAGTATTTGGCTCATCCTTGAGCCAATGGCAATGTTCATGGCGTGGCTTATGGGTGGAATCGATACTTTACTAAAGCAGACTGACTGATATATCTGCGATGTAACGTCCCCTAACCCAAATGAGGGACATTACGGTGCATAATACTCATAAAAACAAAATTTAACAACTAATGAAATTTCTGTACCTTCCAACTACGATTTACATACAAAGTTAGCCATCATATGTTACAATTAACTACATGTGTCTACAACCATTTCAAACAGACATGAATACAACTAATAAATTGAATTAAAGCAACATACAAGTCATTTCTCATACACAGAGATCATGCACAACAATAACACATGTAATATAACACAACAACAAGATAAAACACTTATATTTTATAAATAATTGTGCAACTAGTTGCTTGCGACAGATGTTCCACCCAACCATAGACTTGCTGCTCCAAATATCAACAAGTCACCCCCAAGCCAAGGCTTGTAATCCAAAAAAGAGGGTGACCTCTCACTGTCCACTCATAACTCAAAATTCCCACAACCCACTGGTATTCTCCTACAACTATCATGATTTTCCACCAGCTCTCTTCCTCTTGACTTTCCCAACCCAAGGGATGTACCCTTTCTTTGATATCTATGCCTTTGGTGTCCCATTCATTTATCAGGGTCTCTCTGGCACAAGTAGCTATGAATATCTCAACTAGGAACTCAAGGGATCTCATTGCTAGGAAGAACTACCAACAAACAACAACAACACTTGATGTTTTAGCTCAACTCAATCAAATTTCACTCTTTAGGCCTGGCAACCCAACTCTTCATTTTTCAGATCCAACTCGCTCCAAATACGCTCCAACTTTCTCGCGAATTCACCCTCCATGGCTGCACCATTCCCAAGCTCTCTTTCTTGCTCCTCATGTATAAAAACTGATTTTGTAAAACTATTGTCCCAACCTGTACGAATTTCCTCCCTTTGGCTTGTCTTTTTTGACTCACACACTTCACCAAGATGATTGTATTGAATCCACATGTGCCCAATAACTATGATATGTGACTACTCACACCCACCCTCTTACATGTATTCAATGATTGGCCTTGGGAACACTCAATAAAAAATTGGAAGGTTCATATAGCAATAACAAATTTAGGAAGATGGGTTGAATTAATATACATGGGTAATTCCCCTTTGGACCCCCTCTTAGGCATTCTCTTAGAACCTCCCCTCTCTTATGGATTAATTCAACCCCCATATCTGTCCATGTCCCCTTAGCAAATGGCATCACATATCATTATTAAAACATTAAAATACAATTCACATATTACAGTGCTTTGGTCGTAGCCACACATTATATCTATATAAGCATTAATTAAACTGGGGATTATAGTGGGGATGTTACATTCCCCCTCCCCTAAAATTGTGCATTGTCCTCAGTGCACACCCTTCCGATATACACATATGCAAATTTACATCACAAGAAAATTCTGCAATTTAACAACTCCATCAGCAGTTCCAACCATAATCTCTCGTTCCTCTCAACTCGTCGACCCAAGGAATGCACCATTTGTTTACCAGGGCTAATCCATGGAATGTACCATTCATTTATTAGGATTAACCCAAGGAATGGATATTCTTTTATCAAGGTCCCTAACGTAGTTGGTTAGGATTCTGAGATGTGGTTTCAGAACTCTAGCTGCTCAAAACATAGTCTTGCATTCTGTTTTCTTCAAAATTGACAAAAAATTGTGGATACTCTTCCCACATGTTTTCTTCATTCTCCCATGTATCATCTTCAGGACTGTAGCAGTTCCATTGAACTTTTACCAACCCTATGACATTGTTAATGAACACTTTGAATTTCCAGTCCAGGATATGTACTGCTCCACCTAGATCACATTCCAATCAATTATGTGGTTAGGGTCATAAACATATTTTTTTAATAATGAAACATGAAATACATTTTGCACTCTCATGGATGTAGGAAATCTTATCATGTATGCAACCAACCCTATCTTTTCTAATATTTCAAAAGGTCCACAATATCTTTCTACCAACTTTGGGAAACTTCCTAATCTCGGCGAAATTCTCTTCTCCTTCACTTTTAAGAACACATGTTATCCCACTTTAGATTATCTAAACACTCTACTCTTGTATGCATAGATTTTCTGCCTATCCCGAGCACCTTTAAATTCTTCTTTGTCCTTGCCATTTTCTCTTCCATTTCCTTTAACAAATCTGGCCCAACAATTGCTTTGCCTACTGGATTATCCCAACTCATTGGTGTGTTACATTTTTTGCCATACAATGCTTCAAATGGACTCATTTTCAATGAGGCATGATACCCATTATTGTAGGAAAATTCCACTAAATGGATATAATCCTCCCACTTTGATGGTTGGTCCATTACATACATTCTAAGCATGTCCTCAATGATTTTGTTGGCCCTCTTTTTTTTCCCATCCGACTCTGGGTGATACACTATACTAAGATTTAGATTTATCCCAAAGCCTTTGAACAAACCCTTCCAAAAATTGGAAGTAAACTTTGTATCTCTATCTGAAACTACTGCCTTAGGCACTCCATGTAGCCTAGCAACTTCCTTCATATATATTTATGCAATATTTTTTGCGTTGTGTGTTGTTTTCACAGGAATAAAATGCATTACCTTAGTCAATTTATCCACCACCACAATGATGGAATCATGCTACTTCACTGTTCTGGGAAACTTTGTAATAAAATCAATTGTGAAAACTTCCCACTTCCATTCTGAAATGGGAAATGGTTGTAGCAACCCTGTTGGATGTCTATGCTCCCTCTTCACTTTTTGGCATTCTAAACATCTGGTTATGTAATTAGCCACTTCTTTCTTCATTCCTGGCCAAAAGTATTGGCTTCTCACAACTGTAATTGTCTTATGATATCCCGAGTGTCCAACATATGGAACATTATGCATTTCCTTCAACATTGCATTTTTCAGCTTATTGGAATTCAACGAATATGCTTTTCCTTTGTACAAGAGAGCTCCATCTTCTTTCAACTCATAAGAATTAATTTTCTGCTGAAAATTACCTAGCTGTAATGTTTCTTTTATTTTTAGATATTGCTGATCCGAATTTGTTGCCTCAATGATTTGATCTTTTAGACCAGTCTTGTACATGTTGATCATTGCAATATGCACTTCATGAGCTCTCTTGCTGAGTGCATCAACCACTTGATTTTTCTTACCTTTGATATGCTTAATCTCAAAGTCACATTCACTTAAAAATTCAAGCCATCTAGTTTGTCCAAAATTTAGTGTTGACTGTCCAAACAAATGTTTCTGATCACAATGGTTTTTCCTTAGTTCAAATTTCTTATCCGTGAGGTAATGTCTCCACATTTTTAAAGCATGCACAATTGATGCTAAATCCAAGTCATGTGTAGCATAATTCCTCTTGTGCTCCTTTAATTTTCTAGACTCATAGCATAACACATGATATTTTTTATTAAGGAATCCACCGAGCCCCTCCTTGCATGCATCAGTGCACACAACAAGATATTCATCCAGATATGCAATCTTCAATATTGGCGCACTTGTCAATATTTCCTTCAATTGCTGAAAGATTTCTTCACACTTGGAAGTCCACTCGAACTTCACCCCCTTATTTTGCAAAGAAGTGATTGGGATTGCAATTTTCAAAAATAATTTTATGAATCTTTAGTAATAACCAGCTAGACCCATGAATGATCTGACTCTACCACATTTCTTGGCGCTTTCCATCCTCTAATGGCCTCTATCTTCTCAGGATCAACTGCTATCCCTTCTACTGAAATTATATGTCCCAGGTAGTGAATCTTCTTTTGATAAAAAAAATGCACTTACTTAGCTTAGCATACAATTTATGCTCCCTTAAAACTTGCAACACCATTCTTAAATGCTGGTCATGTTCCTCTTCTAACTTAGAGTAGACAAATATATCATCTAGGAACACAGTTACAAACATGTCTAGGTACTCCCTGAACACTCAATTAATTAGACAGATAAAAACATTCAGGGCATTTGATAGTCTAAATGGCACTATTGTGAATTCATAATGCCCATATCTTGTCCTGGATATTGTCTTGCTGATGTCTTCTTCCTTAATCATCACTTGATGATAACCTGATTTCAAGTCAATCTTGGAAAATATCCTTGCACCTTTCAACTGATCAAACAAATCATAAATTCTTGGAAAAGGATATTTGTTCTTTATGATGACCTTATTTAGCTGTCTAAAATCAATACATAGCCTTAAGGTTCCATCTTTCTTCTTCACAATAATAACTGGAGCTCCCTAAGGTGACACACTTGGGTGTATGTACCCCTTCTTTAACAACTCTTCAAGTTGCATATGCAAATCTTTCAACTCCAGTGTGCCCATTCTGTAAGGTGTCTTGGACACTGGGGAAACTCCTGACACCAAATCAATAGAAAAATCAATGTCTCTCTTGGGTGGAAATCCTGGGATCTCCCCTTCAAACTCCCTTAAGACTAGATAGTATTCAATGCTTGCCACTTTATCTCTGACTACCTCTTCCATATGGGCTGCAAAAAATTGATATCATTTCCTGAAACTCTTCTTCAACTACATAAACTAAAATGCCTTGAATCTTTCCTTGATTCCCTTCTTCATTAAGCCATGTGATTTTCTTGTTGTAAAAGTCTAAGACAACATGGTGTTTTTCCAACCAATCCATTCCAATTAGGAAATCATATGAACCCAATGGTTTGATGTTTACATCTACCTTTGTGCTGAGTCCATTCATGTCTGTCAAAGATTCTTTAACTAGTTCATTCATATTCCTTTTATCCTCGATGGATAACTAAACTAACCAAGATTTCTTATGCTTACTCATTTGAAAGTGAAATATTTCAACAATGTTAGCATTTATGTAACTATGACTAGCTACAAAATCAATTAAAATTTCTATGGGTTGGTTATCAATCCTACCTTTCACTTCAATCATGGGGGATTGATACTCCGCTTTCTTGTTGTCCAAGGCTGCATAAATCATTGGCATGGTTCCTCCCATGTCTTCCACTGTTTCAACCTCCTAAATGTTGTGGACAATCCTCATTCTTTCTCCTTTATGAGGGTAGTCCCTATATAAATGTTTTCCCTCACATCCCTAACATTTTACAGGCTGTTGCATTGGGCTTTTCCCAAATGAATCTACAGTCTTGTGCTCATTTTGGGTTGACTGACCTTACTGATTTTCTTGGGTGTCGTTCTTGAAAAAGGGTGGATTACAACCTTTTTGCCTGTGATTGATCCTTTTTACCCTTTATCTTGTCATTCCAATATTTTTGGAAAACTAGCCTTCCTTTGCTTTTCTCATAAAGATGCATTTCTCTCCTTATGGTTTCCTCCAAAGTCTTAGGGTTATCATATTGAATCTTGTTACTATAGAAGGAGGTTAACCCACTTAGAAACCTTTGTATTTTTACCTTCTCATCTTTTATGAAGTCAACATACTTCAATAATTCAAAGAAGCTCTTCTCATATTCCTCCATTATCATGCTTTCCAACTTGAGTCCAAAGAACTCTTTCATCTTCCTTTCATACTAATGCTCATAAACATATTTCTACTAGAAATATCCTTTGAAATGCCTCCTTGAGATCCTCTTCTCATCAAAGTTCTCAGCTTGCTTAAGATGATCCCACCATATGGATGTCTTTCCTTGCAAGAAGTAGGTGGCAATTCTAGCCACTATTTGTTACAATTAACTAGATGCATCTATAACCATTTAAAGCATACATGAATGTAGTTAATAAATTGAATTACAACAACATATAAATCATTTCTTATACAAAGAGATCATGCACAACAATGACACATGTAAAATAACACAAAAACAAGATAAAACACTTAGCTTTTATGAACAATTGTGCAACTAGTTGGTTGGGATGGACGTTCCCCCGAACCATAGACTTGTTTATCCAAATATCAACAACAATTCACCCCTGAGATGAGGCTAGTTATCCACAAAATATGGTCGTCTCTCACTGTCCACTCACAACTCATAATTCCCACAACCCACTGGTATTCTCCTATAGCTATCTCGATTTTCCACCAACTCTCTTCCACTTGACCTTCCCAACCCAAGGAATGTACCCCTTCACTGATCTCAATCCCTCGGGTGTCCCATTTGTTTATAAAGATCTCTCTGGCACATGTAGCTAGGAAAATATCAGTTAAGAACTTAAGGGATCTCACTGCTAGGAAGAACTACCGAGAAACAACAATAACACTTGTTGTTTGAGCACAACTCACTTAGAGATCACTATTTAGGCTCGACAACCCGACTCTTCAGTTTTCAGCTCCAATTCGCTCCAACATGATCTAGAATTCTCCCTCCATGGATGCACTATCCCCAAGCTCTCTTTCTTTCTCTCTACTTATTTCTCATGCAAAAAAAATGATTGTGTAAAATTGTTGTCCCAACCCATACAAATTTCCTCCCTTTGGCTTCCCTTTCTTGACTCACACACTTCCCCAAGATGGTTGTACTTAGCCCCCATGTTCCCAATAATTATGGGATGTGACTAATCACACCCACCCTCTTACATGTTTTCAATGATTGGATTTGGGAACACTCAATCAGAAATTGGAAGGTTCATATACCAATAGAAAATTTAGGAACATGGGTTGAATTAATATACATGGGTAATTCCCCCTTGGATCCCCTCTTAGGAATTCTATTAGACCCTCCCCTTTCTTGTGGATTAATTCATCCCCCATATCTGTCCATGTCCCCTTGGTAGATGGAATTACATTTTATTATTAAAACATAGAAATACAATTCACATATTACATCGCTTTGGTCATAGCCACACATTATATCAATATAAGAATTAATTAAACCAATGATTATAGTGGGTATGTTACACGTGCAAGGATTGAGTAAAAGCAAATCATCGAATTTTTATGAACAAAGAATCAAACAAGGATGTGGTTGCAGCCTGGTTTGAATAAGAGAAAATCATATGTCTAGGATATAGTTGCAGCTCGACATAGGTCATGGAATGAGTCGAGCAGTCCCTAAGGTAAAAGATGTCTTTAGGCCTTATTAATTCAGGCTCTTGAACTCTTTGTTTCTGAGCTCTTTCTGGAGAGGTGAGTGAGATTTATTTTGGAGTGTAGACTCCAACAATCAGATCCCGAACCAGGCCAATCCCTATAGCTAGAACTTGGACCAGTTACTCGATGACCTGCGAGAAGCTGGTCCCGAGTGAAGACTCCATCAACCTAGACCATCATCATCCTCCTGTCTCATTCAAATAGGTATATATGACAAAAGAAACATACCTCTTCAACCTGTAGAAGGGGGAAACTGAAGAATCGGGCTGCCGACATCAACAAAAGTGATCATCCATGGTGATAAGATCACCAACTCCCTGTTAAGAGAGCTGGCGTACTTCCGCAACTTCGAATCACAATTTAGGGAACTGTGTGGTGGCCGACTGCATGTCACTGGTGAATAGGAGGTTGGCGCCCCTTCCCAGTAGTTGCACTAAAATTTGTAACCAACGTGAGAAGGAAGCATTAGGACTTTGGGAACCTGTGTGGATTGAGAGGTGTATGTAACCATTTTCCTGTTGGCAATGACCATGGCTCTAGAACTTCGTTGAGGAACTAGAATTCTAGAATTAACTGGAACTTTTGTTTAAAGCACTGTAGGAACTACTGAAATGAAAATTGATGGGATCTCTATTTACAAAGAAATGAAGGATCACTCTACCTACAATCGCGCTGGTGGGGTGTATAAATAGCTGAGAAGATGGCTGAGAATGTGCACCACGAATTTGTCAATTTTCGGCTAGCTCTAATCTTGGGGATATCGATATCGACCAGTTGTTGATTCCCATGTTGAGGTTGATAACAATACCGATCTACCGTACTAACGACGTGACTTTTGGAATGTGGTGTCGTAACTGTTTGCGTACCTTGAATTTGTGTGATCTGGCCTAATCAGATTGCTTGACCCTTAAGTGTTTTATAGCGCCATGTAGCTCATGTTTCTCTCGTGAGATCCCCCTGACATGTCCAATATGTTTGTATGCTGCTAATAACTTCACCTTGTTGAGGAAAAGCTATGAAATGATCTTACTCAAACATTTTTAGATCCCGCTTGGCTAAAGCAAGATAGACGGGAATATCACCCTATGTTTATAGCCATCAAAATTGGTGTCCTAATTCACAAGTATTGTTTACAAGTGCTTAGGATGGTTTTTTTATAAATAAAAGTTTGACCAAATTCAAACTTAGATGTCCCTGATGAAACACACAAAAGGACTTCTGACAAAAAGTAGAAAAATGAACTTTAAAAGCTGGATCAACTTGCCACAAATTGATGCCCACTCGACTCTGCACAATAGCCTTTGTCAATCATGAAATCTAATTTACAAACATACAATTCTACACAAACTATCAAAGATAGATCAACACCTCTGAAAAACAAGTGTCTGAATGATGTAATTCAACCTTGAATCTTGTTGTCTACAATAGGACCCTGCTATCATAAAAAATAATTAGGCTTCTAATGAATTAAGGAATGAATGAAAACTGAATTATCTCAACAAAACTCAAAGAGAAAACCTTAGTATGCTTCTCCTTCTATTCTCCTCTTGTTCCTCCTTTTCCTTTTGCCTTTAAGAAAATTAGAATTGGTTGAAGTAGTTGAACTACTTCCTTAGTTAAGTTAACTAAAACTCAACCAACTTTTTAGTTAAGGGGGAAAAGTAATAAAATCATAGTAAGGGTTTTAAATAAATAATAACTAGTAGGTGGGACCCCTTGTGACTCCCTTTAGTTATTTAACAATCATAACACAACTAGTTAATCGAACAAAACATCCCTCCTTGTGACTCCCATCATCAATTTCATATTTTGACAATTTATATCAATGATAATTGAAATTATTTCCAAAAATATATTACCCATATATCCAAAAATAGTGTGTTGTCCAAAATTTCAGAAGTCAATTGTTCTCAACAATTAATAAATAAAAACTTAAAATCCATATTTTCCACTATGGGAGGCAATCTTTCCCTTGTTGTTGATGTCACCTTTTGATCTCTCTGAATTTTCCTTA
>SNQJ01S0160788.1:4126-21673 GCA_010110895.2 Picea sitchensis
GAGGGGGGGGGGTGGGAGAGTCGAAGAGCGGGAAGATATAGAGGGAGTGGGTGTGATAGTGTGATGCATGGCAAGGAAAGGTCTAGATATACGTCATGGTCTAAGTCTAGGTCTAGGACTAGGTCTAGAACGTGACATGCCTTGTCATATCTAGGTCAAAACCATTTCTTTCCTTACCATTCCTTGCCTTCAAATGTACCAAACTTTCTAGTGTGTGAGAGTGTGAGAGGGAGAGAGAGAGGAAGACAAAGAAGAAAGGTAGAGAGTGATTACATGTTAGAGTCTAGAAGGGTGAGAGAGGAAGGCATAGAGATGGGTTAGAAAGAGTATATGTGAGAGTGTGGGAGGGAGAGAGAGAAAGTAATAGAAGGGAGGTATAGAGAGTGTGTGTGAGTGTGAGAGGGAGATATTGGAAGAGAGATAGTGGATTAGAGAGAGGTAACTGTAGGAGAAATGGGTAAAACATAGTTACCAACTTAATGAGAACTGTGACCTCAAAATGGAAATCTGGCCCACAAAACCCATATTTTTGCATAAAAAACATCAAAATCAACCCCCAAATTGAAAAGTGGTGCTACCTGTTAGCGATCAACATGTAATTGACTTTTGAGAGCGTTTTCATCTCTCTCTATTTTGACTTATTAATTTCTTCAGTCTTTTGGCCAATGTCTTAACCTCCACTTCTTCTTTATATCTCCCAGTGATTAACTTTGCCCAACATCCTTGACTTTTCCCTTTCGAACTTCAAAATCAAAATGGTTAGCTCACCTAAACTTCCATTTTGATAATACTTTCAAATAAAATTTGTTATTTTGTATTATTATAAAGTGGTGGGTGCTCGAAGTGTTCTGATCATAAAGACCAACTCTACCAAGTTATGAGTCATATGTCAAGTTGCAATTTAAGGCACAAAGACAATTCTCATCCTCAGTCACAAATCATATTAGGTAATTTTGAGGGGCCCATTGGTCAGTTCTTATGGCAAGCCTAAGCCTGAGTTTATGAATCAAATCGCATATGCCTTAATTTTCCAATGTACCAGAACCAAATCCTATATCCACGAGTCCTAGCTAACTCACAAGTCATACACATGCCCAATTCTCTTGATAAGCTACAAGCCAACGCTTAAGACAGGTCAACACATCAAGCTATGATATAACTAAGTCAAAGCCACCATCTAGGTCACGTCCACATGTCAATCCATATCTATTAACCAATAGATAAACCGATTCCACATGCCACTCATTCAATCCAATCCGAGCCACAAGCAAAATGGAGGCAGCTGACAGGTGCCAAGGGATTGAGTTTTTATTATGCTTGTACATGCATTTAAGGAGCTCCATTGCCATGTATCAGGCCATGAGGAAAATCCACAAACAACTCGATGTGTAGATGCCATGAGAATCAATAGGCATTAATTTCTAATCATAGATCGATGCGCAGGTGCCCTAAGAATGGATATGGCTCGGCTTTTCAGCATTTGACAGATGTCAAGGAAAAGACAAATGTGTTTTTCTTCTTTTGCAGGGGAGGAATACGTATACAGGAAAGCCACGAATAGAGGCTAAATAGATGCACATTGCAGGTTTCCGAATAGGTGTTGGGAAAGAATCAGATATTTTCAAGGTTTCCATAGAGGATGGTAGAACATTGGCAATGAAATTGCATAGATTGGGTTGGACATCATTTACAACTATTAAACCTAAGCATGACTATTTGAGACATCAAAACAGCTATAATTGGCTCTACCTATCAAGACTTGTTGCTCTTAAATAATTTTCCTTTATGAAGGCCCTTGAAGAACATGGTTTTTCAGTTCCTAGTGCAGTAGACTGTAATCGACATTGTGCTCTGATGTCTCTTATTCCGGGTTATCCTCTGGTCCAAGATAAGCATCTACAACATCCAAAACAAACATTTAATACTATAATTGGCATAATTGTTCAATTGGAAGAACATGGTCTCATTCACTATGATTTCAGTGAATTCAATATTATGATTGATGATGAGGAAACTGCCACAATGATTGACTTTCCACAAATGGTTTATGTCTCTCATTGCAATGCACAAATGTATTTTGATCGAGATGTTGACTGTATATTCAAGTTATTTGAAAAGAGGTTTGCCTCTGCTGCTGAGTGGTTGTAGTTGTTAGAAGAATCAAATTCAGATTCAGATGATGATAGGAGGCCATGCTTTGAAGCAATTGTTTTTGTGCATTCCCAATCTGGGGAATTTCTGAATAGATTCACTTGGCTTGATGATAATGATATTGGATCCATTCCCTACACCTGGAATTTTCTTGTTGGTCACAATGAGATTGATGACAAGGATCTTCCCAAAGCTATACATTATACAATGGGAGGTCCTTGGTTCGAGGCCTAGAAGAATTGTTGGTTCGCGGATCTGTGGCTTAAGGAAGTGGATGAGTATATCACAGATGATACAAAAGGTGTTTTAAGATGAGCTCATAAGGCTATTGGATACAAGAATGAATGAAAGAGCAAGAGAGATTGAAAAAGAAAACAACATCCCCTGTTATGAGAAGATGTTGAAAAATCAAGCACAGTAGAACTCTTACAAAATGAAATGCACTGTCTTACAGAGAATATGTCATCAAGACATGATGAAAGAGAATATGGCCACCAAGTTTCTTATTGAGGCATCAGATCTTTGACTAGAAGAGTAAAATATTGAAGGCTTTCTACATTTTGTAATTTTGAAGACAAGATTTTTGGTGGTTTAGGCGAACAGGACGATTGTTCATTAACCACCAAAAGCAGAACTTTCAGTAGTTAATTCACTCAGGATCTTTCTAAGTTAACCATCGAAAGCTTGTCATTTCCAGAATGATCAAGTTTTTGCACAGATCTCAGTTTTGTTAATCCAAATGGCATGAGAGCAGTTTCTAAGTGAAGATTATAATTAAGGGCACCTGTTCTAGCACTCTGTCTCATACATGTAAGCTGTCGAAAGTGCAGACACATGCATAATGGTAGTTTATTCACCCAGATTAGATCTTCCTACAGCCAGATGACTCAAGGAGACGTTTTTTTGCTCATACCAATTCCAAATACAGAAGATGAATGTCTTTTGTGGATTTTGAGGAAGTTTTAAAGTTTAAAATTGATATTTTATTCGGTTGAAGGATGAGTAGATTTGATCCAACTCTGACTTTAGCTCCAACCTCCAAAGAAGGTGACTCATCAGCAGGTGGCAGAATTTTGAGTCAAGTTGACTTCTTCTAAATTCTTGCATGATGACTCATGACTTATGTGGCAAATTGAAGACAAAGATTTCATCCTCGAGAAGCTCATATGGAAGACTTAGAATTAATGAAGGATACTTATCCTTCATAATAAGATCTCATTTGTAATTAGTTTTTATTTGACAAGTGTTCATTAGATCCAGTTTTAGAGGATCTCATTTAGGTTGTAAAAGGCTATTTAAGCCCTTTGAATTACAATGTAAAGGATGGGGATTTTGAGTTCTACTATGTTGCATTTGTAATAGAGACCCTTTCTAATAGATATTTGGCCTGCAAGTTGCTTTCATTGATGTTGTCAGATCTTCTTTCTTCTTTCTGTCTATGCTTATGAGTGATAGCTATTCTTTGTCTATGTTTACATAATCCACTGGTGACTGTCATCTCACTGTCTGATTATTGAGCAAAGGATCATAGGTTGTCATACTAGTTTCTAGACCCATCATATCTATTGTTTTATATATGTATGATCTAGTTGATATTATTAGTTTATGTTCCATTTGATACACACCTATCTGATTATATCTCTTGAAAGCCTTGTGCTGTTAAATATGCCTAGACAGTCTCGAATATACAAATCAGTTAGTTAGATATTCATCTTGATCTAATCATGACCCATTATTGAGCAAACCATTGGAAGATTAGTTAAGTTACTAGGAATCTCTGATATACAACCTAGGAGGGTTTCCTGGAGTGATAACACTACCAATAACACCATTTTTTAAAACGGGGTCAAAATTACAACATTTTTCAAACATGACCTTCAAAACTTAGACAGTAGCTCAAAAAAACCTTAAAATCAGCACCTAAAAACAAATAAGATGTTTTTGATTTTTTTTTTCTTTTCAAAACATTAAATTTTGAGATCATTTCAAATCGTATTTTATCACTTGGTACCATTAAAATGAAAACCTCAAAATCAACCATCAAATTGAAAAGTACTGCTACCAGTAACACCCATTCTAAAGTTGGGGTATTAAAATGACACATTTTTATAATGTGGTAAAAGAACTCATCATTACTGTAAACAAAATCATAAACACAACCCTTAAATGTTTACTTTTTAAATGTTATTATCACGCAAAGCACAAGGTAATACATAATGCCATGAAAATATCACAATATAATTTAAAAATTCAACGTCACAATATTGACAAATTTGAATTTTGCATGTTCTTATTCATTGACAAATATGTTAAGTGACTTAGAAGATGAAGAGTATAAATAAGAGGCAAGGGTCTCTTGTGTAAACACATTTTGGGAGAATATATTGTGTATCTCTTGAGCATGAATTGAAGATCTATTCCAAGAGAGAGAGTGTGAAGAGGATCTCATGGATGCATCAAAGTTTCCACAATGTCTGAGATCATGACAACAAAATTTTTGGAGGTTCAAAAATCCTAGTTTCTGAGGTGTACGTGGGCTACAGTGAGCTAGGGTGCATACATACACAGGTTGTATGAAGACAGGGTGCGTACAGTGATGAATTCATGGAGATTTGTGCTTGTGCTGATGACATGCTCTTGAATACTAAAGCAGGTTCAAGATATGCATTCTATGAGTTCAGATCTGTCCCTGAGACTCTGGTATGGTTACATTATTTCCTTCATGGATACTCTTGATTGTTGTGTAGAGAATTCTTAAAGCATTCTTAGTATGATTGTTATGATGTGGTTTGTGTGGGTTGATGGATGGAGCAACACTCTTATGATTCAATATTGATATAGTATACTGCTTTCTTATACCTAATTGAGTAACATTCATATTGTATGGTTGAGAAGCATGAATAAGTTATTGGAGATCTTAGATGTGTTGTGACTAGTTGTGGATCAATTTGGACAGTGAAAGACATAAGAGAATATGATTGTAGGTTGCATAGGATCTGAGTTGATTTTGAAGAGAAAAACCTAAGTGACTCCAAAGGCATATGCAAGTTGTAATACAGACTGACTGCATACATACGCGGGCTATACTGATCCAGGGCACGTACACACGCGGGTTGCACTACTAATAGATCGTGTACCTGTGACAGATTGATATATCTGGAGGATTGTTGCCTCATATCAGTTGGTTCTAAGGATGTAAGCTGAGTCTTGCATATAGAGCTGGTGCTCTTTTAGAGTTGTACTATATTCATTTGTTGCTGAAAAACCCCAAGGATTGAAGTCCATAATAAAAAAAAAAAATTGTACATACATCTTGTGTTCCTTGTGCTCCTTATGGTGATGATTTGTTGATGATATATTGATGATATATGTTGCTAATATATGTTCACATCTAACTGGTTATAAATGAAAACAATAAGTAATGAGTAAATAAATGATTGCTTACTAATGAGTTTTGTGTAAGAGGGAATTTTTTGGAAAAGAGCTCCACACTCATTCACCCCCCCCCCCACTCTAAGTGTAGTCAATGTGTCCAACAACTTCCCTAACCCTTGGTCTTCCAATGAGATAGACATTCAAGATTAGATGTTTCCCTTATGAGATTAATGGTTCTAACTTAATCGTCTTTTGAGTTCAGTTAAATCACTTAAGTGACCCAAAATTCATAAAGTTACTTTTACCCATTAAATATTAAAAGGCTCAACTTGACTTTATAAAATCACTTTATAAAGTCACTTTATTATAGGGTACAATCATGAAGATGGGTGTCTATTTTTCTTGTTTTATGAGAAAAAAAACTATATTTTCACAATTTCTTCAACTTGTGCTATACAAAAGTATTTGTTTTATTTAGAATTTCACTTTACATTAAAAACAAAACTTGTGAATAATTTTGTTAGCTTTCCACTGACTATTTTTCATTTTTTTTTATTGATATTTGATATGTCAATTTGGAAATTGTTTAACAATATGTTACTTAAACATGAAAGAAATGATAATGAGTTATTTTTCCCCCAACAATGTATATATTATTAAAATTTTGTTTTTGACAAACGAAATATACTGAAACAATCTATAGAGACTCTATTTTATTACGACTATAATTTTGAATCTAACAGATGAATATTATAATTTCTAAAAAAAAATTAAGCTGACCAAGCTGAAAACGTTGCAAATTTTAAACACATGTTTTCCCCCACCTGGTATCTATATTAATTTTTACTTAAAAGTAAAATCGAAAAATACCCTTTTGAAAAGAACAGTTTAAGGATTCTGAATATAAATTTTTCTAAATTTTCCACTGTGAATTTTTATAGATGCGAATATTTCATTTCACTTAATCATAATTCTTAAATTTTTTAATTAAAATAAAGTACCTAGGCAAGTGTTTCTCATCCCTAGGCGCCTAAGGGGCGAAAAAGTGCCTAATGTGGGCCCTAGTCATTTAATTTGTGATATGCAAATTAAAAGGTGACTTTATGACTTTAGTGAGGGTGAGTGAAGAGACACTCAATCTCAACCACTCATCTAATCCAATCTCAACAATTGGATTAAGAAAATCCTCACCTACCTCATGAGGTCGATTACGGTTGAGGGGTGCACCCTTTGTTGGGTTGTTCATTCATTTTTGGAGAGCAAGAGAAGGAGAGAGGTCAAGATTTTGAGAAGCAGAAGCATTTGCAGAAGAGGAACGCAACCCAAGGCAACTAGTAGAAACAAATTATGAGGCAGTAGACAACAATAAAGAACAGTCTGTATAGTATGGATTTGAGGGGCCATACAACATTTATTGTGCATAGTTTTTTAGGAGAACAACAACACAAATTTCTGGAAATATTGGCATGCATTCCAAGGTTGTCGTACAACTATTTCAGGCATAGAAATCGAGAAGAGTGTGGGGCACAATGTTTTGAGTGAGGAAAGTTTGTACAGTCTGTACGGACCTGCACAGAAAATGAGGGCCATACTGCCATAAATTATGGGCATGTTTTTCAAGGTGTTGGGCATGGTTTTCAAGACATTTGCAAGCTGGTTTTTCCGTACAGTTGCAGCAGAGATTTGGCACACAAAATGAGGATAGTCTGTACAACATTTAATGTTGTGACAGTCATACAGTGGTACGAATTTCTAGTTCAGAAATCGAGGAGCAAGCTACAGGACTGTACAGATAAGTTTGTAAAATTTATGAAGATGAATATGTTGTAAAAGAATTTCTCAGAAGTACATAAATAATAAAAATCCCTCTCTCACTAGTTTTCCCCTTGTGGGTTTTTCCAGGGTCAATGTTAGACCGAAAATATCTGTGTCAATAATTTTCTGAGTTTTATATGGTGCTGATATTTTATTTCTGCATTATAAACGATGTTCAAAATCCTCATGTTTCAGTTCTGAAATTAATTTTCTGTTGATTTTTAGTTGCGGATATAAAAACTGGGTTTGGGCATTAAACATTGGCTGAAAAATTGGCAAGACTAAAACTGGGTTGGGGTCTGAAATTTTTCATGGTATCAGAGCTGAGTTGAAAGGAAGCAGAAATTTCAGCAGTCAGAAAGTTGGGACAACAGTCACTTCACAGGGAAGAATTTTGAATTTATTATTATTCAGCAAAAAAGGGTCAATGGCTATAGGTTTGAGAGTTGAGGATAGACTGCATGGGGCAACAAATTTTTGTTCTTGGAAGGAGAAGATGATTTTTTTTTGCAAGAAAATGAGTTATGGGACATTGTGGAAAATACCGCAACTCATCCTATTGTGGTACCTACTAATGCTACTCTTCTTGCAACTTACACTAAGAAGAGTATCAAGGCTAAGAGGATTATTCTTTATGCCATCAAGGACCATTTGATTCCTCGCTTGATGGGGAAAACAAATGCCTATGAGATGTGGGAGTCTTTGACTAAATTGTACCAGAGTACAGATGAGAACCGGAAAACGGTTTTAAGGGAAAAATTAAAGAGCATAAAAATGACCAAGGCTAAAAATGTGGTCACATACCTTACTAGATTGACACAAGTGAGGAATGCGCTTGGAGCTATGGGGGAAGTTGTAGTTGATAGTGAGCTTGTGAGAACAACATATAATGGAGTTTCCAAACAATGGGATGTTTTTGTGGAGGGCATTGTTGCTAAGGATAAGCTTCCTGATTGGGAACATCTTTGGGATTACTTTGTTCCGAAGGAGACCCCGAGAGGTTATGTACATGGAAGTTCATCTATAGGTCACGAGGAGGAGAATGTGGCTCTTGCTACCACTAGCAAGAAGAAGTTCAAGAAGGGTCCAAAGGGAGGAAACAAGCCAAAGGGTGAAGGGAAGAAAGACATGAGCAAAGTCAAGTGCTTTGCATGCCATAAGTTTGGGCATTGTGCAGGTCAGTGTCCTAACAAGAAGAAGAAACAAAAAACATCTTCAACAATGATGGAAGATTTTTCCACAAAGTTTGACAAGGAAGTTTCCTTGATTATGTGTCTATCCACAAGGAACACTCATTCAGATACTTGGTATATTGACAATGGTTCCTCTCGCCATATGACAGGGGATCGTGATCACATGACAGATCTTACAGAGATTGCAGATGTGGAGGTGGTGCTTGGAGATGACTGAGAGGTCAAGGTAGTTGGTTACGAGATCCTATCATTTCAGAGGGAGTCTATGCCTCCAATGTCTTTTACAGAGGTTCGATATGTTTCGGGGATGAAGAAGAACCTAGTGTCAGTTTCTACTATTGAGGAGAAGGGATATGAGGTCTTGTTTCATGATGGTCAGGTGCATCCTTTACCCAAGGGGTCTAGCATAAGTTCGACCAAAGTTATTGGTACTAGACATGAGAAGTTGTACAAGTTTTTGTTCCATCCAGTGAGAGAATTGATTCATACTACCAGCAACAACAGTGACCTATGTGAACTATGGCACAAGAGGATGGCACATTTTCACCATGGGGCGTTGAGAGTTCTGAGGGAGATGGTGATAGGAGTTCCAGATTTCAGTTTAGAGCACCATGAGTTGTGCAATGGGTGTGATTTGGGAAAGTACACCAAGAATGATTTTCTGAGTAGTGACAATAGAGCAGTAGGGATTCTTGATCTTATACATTCATATGTATGTGTCCTGATGTCTTTGGAATTGTTGACTATTTTTCTATACTATGTTGTATTCATTGATGACTTCTCACGAAAGTCTTGGATTTTCTTCATGAAGACCAAAAGACAAGTCTTCAGTCAGTTCCAAGAGTTCAAAGCTCTTGTGGAGAACCATACAGGGAATAAAATCAGAGTCCTAATATTGGACAATGGGGGTAAGTATACCTCCAAGGCGTTCATCTAATTCTATGCAGGAGAGGGCATCAGGAGAGACTTGACTATTTCTTACAACCCACAACAGAATGGGGTTGTAGAGAGGAAGAACAGAGCCATTCTTGGGGATGTGAGAGCCATGCTACATGATCAGGGGATACCACTATTTATATGGGTTGAGGCATGCTACATTGTAGTTCATCTACAGAATAGGAGTCCCCACAAGGATGTGGGGAGCATGACTCTTGAGGAGGCTTTTTCTGGGAAGAAGCCTGAGGTGGGGCACCTCTGTATTTTTGGGTGCATCAAATATTCATATGTCCCTTCTGAGAAGATGACAAATCTGGAGCCAATGAAAGAGAGACGGATATTTTTTGGGTATAGTGAGACTTCAAAGGATTTCTGTATTTACATTCCTTCCTTGAGGAAGACTGTCTTCAGGAGGGATGTCAAATTTGAGGAGGATGGAGCCTTTACGAATTCTAGAGGAACAGAGAGGGGTGAGAAATCTTCATCTTAGATTTAGGTGAGCCCACAACATACTATAGTGTCACAGAGTTTGGGGCCACCAGCTTCGATGACGACAAGTTCACAGGTGACAGGGCCATAGGGTTCAGGTTCGCAAGTTACTAGTCCATAGGTTTCAGGATCGAGTACTTTGGATTCTACTTCAAGATCACAGTCTTCAACAAAATGGGTTGATCAGGGAGCGTCCCCTCCATGGGACACTACTTCAGAGAGGAGGAAGCCCAAGTGGCTTCAGGATACTTTGAGGGAGGCACAACATTCAGTGGGGAATTCCAGACAAGCAGTGAGGGAGAGTAAACCTCCTGAGAGGTTTTGCAGCTAAATCGTGATGGTGAGCAGTATTTAGGAGTTTGAGCCTTCCACTTTTGAGGAGGATATTGGTAGACAGGTGTGGAGAGATGCCATGATGGAAGAGTACAATTCCATCATGAAGAACAATGTCTGGGAAGTTATTCCTAGACCTAAGGGGAAGTCAATGGTGAGTTCCAGGTGGCTCTATAAGCTCAAGCATGTTGCAGATGGTAGCATTGAGAAGTAAAAAGCTCGCTTTGTGGCTCGGTTATTTTCACAGGTTGATGGAGTCGACTATGATGAGACCTTTGCGTCAGTTTCTAGATACACTTCAATTAGGGCAGTGATCTCCATTGCAACAAAGATGGGTTGGAAGATCCACTAGATGGATGTGAAGACCGCATTTCTGAATGGTCTTATTGAGGAGGAGGTGTACATTGAGAGGCCATTGGGCTTTGAGGTGCATGGGAGAGAGTCTCATGTGTGTAGACTGAAGAAGGAATTGTATGGGCTGAAACAAGCTCCTAGAGCTTAGTATTCAAGGATAGATGCTTATTTGCAGTAGTTTGGTTTTGAGAAGAGTTAGGCAGATCCCAACCTATACTTCACTATGGTTGGAGAGGATCCTCTCATTATTCTACTATATGTCGATTATCTTTTCATTACAAGGGGAAAGAGACTCATCAAAAGCTGAAGAAGAGCCTTGCTTCATAGTTCAAGATGACTGATATCAGACTGATGCATTACTTTTTGGGATTGGAGATTTGGCAGGAGCCTGGACACATCTTTCTGGGACAGGGGAAGTATGTGTGTGACATTCTGAGAATATTTTAGATGGAAGATTGTAGGCCCATGACCACTCCCATGATTACCAACTTGAAGAAGCTTCATTCTTCTGAGTCACAGTTGGTAGATTCCACTTTGTATCGTCATTTGATCGGGTCATTGAAGTATTTGGTCAATACCAGTCCAAATATTTGTTTTCTTCTCAACACTCTTAGTCAATTCATGGTGGAGCATAGGAGAGTGCACTGGGTGGAAGAAAAACATGTGCTCAGGTATCTTTGTGGTATGGTAGATTATGGTCTGGACTATCAGAGAGGATATGGAGTTCGTCTAGTTAGATATACAAATTCGGATTAGGCAGGATGTGTTAGTGACAAGAAAATCACTTCAGGGTGTTTTTTCGGATTGGGATCAACAATTGTGTCTTGTTTTAGTCGGAGAAACAATTCAGTGGCTTTGAATTCTATAGAGGTTGAGTATATGGCAGCCAATCAGGCCAGTTGTGAGGCCCTTTGGGTTCACAAGATGTTGGTGGGATTGTTCGGTGTGCAGTTAAGGCCCACTGTGATAATCAAAGTTTCATTAAATTCTCAGAGAATCGGGTTTTTTGTGACCAATCTAAGCATATCGAGATTCGTTATCACTTCATTTGTGACTATGTTCAGAGAGGAGATGTGGAGCTAAAATACATATCTACAGAGGAGCAGTTTGCAGACATATTCACCAAGGAATTGAGTAGAGGCAAGTTTGTAATTTTTAGGGACAACCTTGGAGTGGTGAGTAACACTTTCCTCGGTAAGAGGGAGTGTTAAATTTTTTAATTAAAATAAAGTACCTAGGAAAGTGTTTCTCATCCCTAGGTGCCTAAGGGGTGAGAATGTGCCTAAGGGGTGAGATGAAAATTAAAAGGTGACTTTATGACTTTAGTGAGGGTGAGTGAACAGACACTCAATCTCAACCACTCTTCTAATCCAATCTCAACCATTGGATTAAGAAACTCCTCACCTACATCATGAGGTCAATTACGGTTGAGAGGCACACCTTTTGTTGGGTTGTCCATTCATTTTTGTAGAGCAAGAGGACAGAGGTCAAGATTTTGAGAAGAGGCACCATTTGCAGAAGAGGCATGCATCCCAAGGAAATTAGAAGGCATGGATTACGAGGAAACAAACAAAAATAAAGAACAGTCCATACAGTACAGATTAGAGGGGTCGTACAACATTTATTGTGCATAGTTTTCAAGGAGAACAACAACACAAATTTCTAGAAATATTGGCATGCATTCCAAGGCTGTCGTACAACTATTTTAGTGACAAAAATTGAGAAGAGTGATGGGCATGATTTTATGAGTGAGGAAAGTCCACACATTCCGTATGGACCTGCACATAAAACGAGGGTTGTACTGCCATAAATTTTGTGAACGTTTTTCAAGGTGTTGGGCATGTTTTTCAAGACATTTTCACAGCTGGGGTTTTCGTACAGTTGCAGTAGAGATTTTCCATGCAAAACGAGGACATTCCATACAACATTTAATGTTGTGATAGCCGTACAATGGTATGGATTTTTGGTTCATAAATATAGGAGCAAGCTACAAGACTGTACATATAAGTTTGTAAAATTTATGGAGATGAATATGGTATAAAAGAATTTCTCAGAAGCCCATAAATAATAAAAAGACCTCTCTCACTGGTTTTCCCCTTGCGGGGTTTTCCATGGTCGATGTTAAACCAAAAATATCCGTGTCAATAATTTTTTGAGTTTTATATGGTGTTGATATCTTATTTCTGCCTTATAAACGATGTTCAGAATCCTCATGTTTCAATTCTGAAATTAATTTTCTGATGAGTTTCATTTGCTATAAAAACTGAGTTTGGGCATTAAACATTGGCTGAAAAATCAGCGAGACTGAAACTGGATTGGGGTCTTAAATTTTACAATAATGTCACCTGAAAATATTATGGAGTGAATTTTTTAAAAGATTAAATAAAATTAGATAAAATTAATGAAAATGAAAACAAATTATATCCATTGAAAGTAGATTAAATTTTTCAAATGTTGGTATCAATTTCGAAACTAAATTATGAGTATTTGCAGGAGTCTGCAACCTCCAAAGTTCAGGTAAGTTAGAGGGAATTCTCAGGTTCCTGCAAACAATCCCATTTGTTGGTTTTTCGATGAAATAATCTTTCGACTGAAAGAAATTTTTTCCGTCTGAAATAAATAATTCTAACATAATCCGTAATAAATAAATGGTTTTCTAGATTTTCGGTCGAAACAATTATTTTTCGGCTGAAAGGTGAGTGAGATAATTTCGTCGATCGGAAGAAATCAAGAGACACATACTTTGGATTCACTTGGCACCAAATTTGATAAATACGCTTTCGGCCAAACCAATTTAACACTACACTTTATAAAGTCACTAGAGAGAGACACTTGATCAGACTCCTACCTAGGCATAATAAATGAAGAAGTACCTTCGAGATACCAAAATATAAAACTCCCTCTTAATGAGGGAGGTACTTCTAGAGCCTCCACTTGGATCTGTCTCCATCCCCATCATGTCCTCCATTGTTGTAGCCTCTTCCACTGCACTAGAAGCCTCTTCTCCCTCTGAACTTGAATAATCTCTAGCTACCTGCATTGAATTATGATAAATAGACCTATCCATCCAAGGCACTCTATCTAATGCCTCACCAATGTTAATCTCAGGCTCCATCCACCCACTGGATCCAACTACAAGTTGACCAAGCACTTTGTACAATCTCTCTGACCGGACACCAAGAAACACACTTGGGTCAGAAGAGATTCCCTTTGGATATAGGTACGTCAGTCCTTGCGAGAACACAATTCCACATCCTTCTATATCAAAATACAATACCGAGAGAAAGTTCACTGAGAGTTAGACAACATATAATACCTTGGCCAACTCCAAATACCCTATTGACTCCAGTTGGAATTTAACACTTCCAACTCCCTTCATAGCTAGAACAGGTACGATGCTAACCCCACACCCTAGATAGATATCTGAGCTACTATATGAAACAAAGAGGAATACATAACTCATCCTCGTCATATGCCGATAATCCCCACTATCCAAGAACCATGCAAGACTGCTTGTACACCCTAGGAAACTAATGCCTGCAAGACAAGTCGTAAAGGAAAACTCCTTATCAAACTTTTCCATGAACTCCTTCAATTTTGTTGACATTGTTGAATTGACATCCTTCTTACTTCTCTTATTGTTCGGACATTGTCTTGCATAATGCCCCAAATCATGACATGTAAATCATATCACCTTTCTCATGTCCTTCTTCCCTCCATGAGACAAATTCTCCCCTCTTACAACATTCTTGTCCTTCTTCTTTTCTAAGAGGGATACATTCTCCTCATTATCCTCACCCTTTGATTGTAAGATACAAAGATCCTCCTCACGAGTCTCTTTATGTATGAAGTCATCCCACAATCTCTCTGAGTTGGGACTATTCTCCCTAGAGACAACACCTTTAACAAAGGTGTTCCACTTCTCTAAAAACCATTCAGAGCAGTCCTAACCATATATCCATCTGATATAAACTCTCCAAATTCACCAAGTTCTTCACAAAATTGAGTGATTTTGGTGAGATATGAAGACACATTTTCATTCTCGATCATCTTTATGTTTCTTAGCTTCTCTGTAAATACCACCTTCTAATTCTCATTGACCCACTTTGGTAAATCTTGGTCAAAGATGCCCACATCTCAAAGGAATTTTTTTTCCTGAAACATGGTGAATAACATGGTCCTTGATTGCATCAAGAACCATTCTCTTGGCCATCATGTTCTTCTTCTTGAACTCTATAAAAAACGTTTCATTTGTAGGAATAGTCATGAGATTCATTTGTGCGTTGTTCACAATGTCCCATAACTCAGCTTCCTCTAGCAACAAAACTATTATGTCCTTCCAAGGACTAAAGTTCGCTTCCCCATTCAACCTATAATTGAATCTCAATACAATAACCATGAACTTCTCAAATGAAACTCAAATCTTCCCCTTCTTTCTTCCAGGAAAAACCCCTCTGCACTCACCCAAATCAAGTGACAAATATCTTGTTTGTTGAACCTCAAATCTCTTTCTCTGATACCATGTATAAAACTAATGTCAAACACTTTATGAATAATATATTTCAACCTCCAATAGTTATTCACTAATAAATAAATGGAACCACATGCATTTTACTGCAACCATGAGAAGAAATACAAGTGACTAAGAAATATGAAAAATATAGCAGCGGAAACAATAATGAACAATAAACAAAATCATCAAATTTGACACAAGAAATTTATGGGCAATGCCCCTAGAAAAACCCACAAGGGGAAAACGAGTCAAACAGATTTCTTCTTATTGAGCTTAAGGAAAATTCTAAGCTTACAACAACAATTTAGACCATCATTAAATACACAACATTTATATCACCAAATAAGCCCAACACTTCCTTGGTTTCTGTGCCAAAATTTGTTGTCTCGTTTTTCATGCAACTGTAACAACTAATACAACAAAAAAACCATCAAACAACCTCGATTTTAATGCCAAAAATATGATTATATAGTAAAGTATTGAGCTGTGTGGTCTTTCTATTAGAAAAACACCTTGAACATTGTTTCAAACATCAACAATAAGGTTGCCTCAATTTTTGTGCCTTAACCTAGTTGTATGACCAACAATAAATGTTGTACGGTACACCTTCAGTTGTTGTACAATACTTATTTATTTGTAATTATGAAATCTCATTGGGATGCATGCCAATCCCCTCCTTGGGATGTGTTCCAATCCTCCTTTTCTGCTATTCTTTTCCTCAACTCAAGCTCTCTCTTGCAAATCATGCCTCTTCAACTTCCACTCAAGATCTCCTCAAAATATGCACCCCACCTCTCTTCTAGTGCTCCTTTTATTACTCATTAATGAGTAACTAACCTAACCCTTGGTATTCCAATGAGATAGATGGTCAAAATTATGTCTATCCCTCATGAGATCAGCGATCGTGACTTAATCATCTGTTGAGATCACTTAAATCACTTAAGTGACCCAAAATTCATAAAGTCATTTTACCCATTAAATATTAAAAGGATCAACTTGACTTTATAAAATCACTTTATAAAGTCACTTTATAAATACACTTTTTAAATTCACTAGAGAGAGACATGATCTCAGACTCCTCCCTAGGAAAAATAAATGTAGAAGTACCTTCGAGCTACCAAAATCTAACAGAATACACAACTAACAATTCCAATTCAAATTTGACAAATTTGTCTTGGTATTACACAAGAAGTCACAACTAACAATTTCAATTGGAGAATGTTTTCTTGGTATTACACAAGAAGACACAACTAACAATTCCAATTGGAAAAAATTGTCTTGCTATTACACAAGAAGACAACTAACAATTCTAGTTGTATAAATTTGACTTGGTATTACATAAGAAGACACAACTAAGAATCCAATTTGACAAATTTGTCTTGGTATTACACAAGAAGACACAAACAACAATTCCAATTCCACTTCGACATATTTGTCTTCCAATTCTTCCCATAATTGTCTTGCAATAGCAAAAATTTGTCTATGAATTAAACAATGAGACAAAAAGAACAAAAACTTGTTCGTTCCTACTATTTTTGCATGCAGATTTCAGGCGTGTTTACATTTTTGAGACATAAGATATTGAGGAATGTGCTAAGCACATAAAACTTGCCAACTGGAATGCATGTGCGTTACTATAATGTATGCGTACTAAAGTGTGTGCATGTTCTAGGAATGTGCACACGTTCTTGCTGGGAAGGGATGAACACACAACCTCATGGATTTCAAGTAACAAGAGCATGTGCACTCTCTTAATGCAACAAATATAACATTTATTGTATACCAAACATCTTTATGAATAGATATGTATAGGGGTTTGGTGAAAACTAGGACCTAAGGGCTTAGGATTGGAAGTGTTTTGAAGTATATAACAATGGTTAGAGAACCAATATGTGGGCACAAGGGTTGTGGGGCATTTAACAAGAGGTATATTCATTGTGCACTTAGGGCTCGAGTGTGGAGGGGTTTAAGGGTCGATTATAGGTTATGCTAGAGGGGTCTAGGTCATGGTCTAGTTCAAGCTCTTAGTCATGGTCTTGGTCATGCACATGGTATAGGTCTAGGTCATGGTCTAAGTCTAGCTATAGCTCTATTTAATGGTCTAGGTATAGGTCTAACTCTAGGTATATGTAATGGTCTACGTCATGGTCATCATATAGGTATAGGTCATGGTCTAGGTCACAATCATCATATAGGTATAGGTATTGCCATGTATAGGTCTTTCTATGTCTATGTCTAGGTCTAGGTCTTAACATGTCTAGTTCAAGGTCATTTCTTTCCTTGCGATGTAGATAGGTGGGGTCGAGACAAAGGAATAAAGAGTGTGAGAGGGGGAGAGGGGAAGACAAACATAGAGTGTGATATTGAGGGATAGGGAGACAAAGAGGG
>SNQJ01S0160789.1:0-15885 GCA_010110895.2 Picea sitchensis
ACAAAGTTGTGGAAAGCATCAACGTAACAATTAATGAAACAGGCAGACCAGAATCAAAGGAAGAAGAAAACAAATCAATGGAACAACTTTTCGAAGAAGAAGATGAAAAAGAAGTAGAAGAGGAAGATGAATATGAAGAGAATCTGACAGAACAAGAAGGGAAAGTTTAGAAAGTATCTCCAAAGACACCTAGCAAATGAGTACAGAAGAATCATCCTTCAGATCAGATTATTGGAAACAAATATGCAAGAGTTGAGACTAGAAGAAAAATCCGTTCACCAGAACAAACACACCTAGCACTCTTATCTACAATTGAACCAAACTATTTTGAAGAATCCAACAAGCATGAATTTTGGAATAAGGCCATGGATGAAGAATTGGATCAAATAGAAAAAAATGACACTTGGGAATTGGTTCCAAGACCAAAGAATAAGAATGTGATCGGCACAAAATGGGTTTTCAGGAATAAATTAAATGAAGATGGGCAAGTTACAAGGAACACAACTAGATTGGTATGTAAAGGATATGCTCAGATTGAAGGAATCGACTTTGAAGAGACATTTGCCCCAGTTGCCAGAATGGAAGCAATTCGTTTTCTTTTAGCTTATGCATGCTCCAAAAATGTTAAAGTATATAAAATGGACGTAAAATCATCTTTTCTGAATGGGGAACTTGAAGAATAAGTCTACATTGAACAACCAGAAGGATTTTAATTTTCAGAGAAAACAGATTATGTGTGTAAATTAAAGAAGGCCTTGTATGGTCTAAAACAGGCTCCTAGAGCATGGTACTCCAGACTGGATAAGTATCTGTAGCAGGAAGGGTTCAGAAAAGGAAGTGTAGACAACAACCTCTACATCAAGGTAAGTCAAGGAAAAAAAAAAAGGAAGTGTAGACAACAACCCTACATCAAGGTAAGTCAAGGTAATATTTTATTAATTGGAAGTTTATGTTGATGATATTATTTTTGTAGTGATGATGACAAAGTTAAGCCGGAAATTTGAAAAAAACATACAAAATGAATTTGAAATATTATGCCTGGAGAACTATCCTTTTGGGACTCTACACGCCAAAAGCAACTAAGGAATTTTATTTCTCAAACCAAGCATATCAAAGAAATGCTAAAGAGGTCTTGAATGGAAGATTGCAAACCAGCTTATCACCCCATGCAAAACCAAATAAGTTGAGCAAAAGATGATGATTCAAGTCTACGACGAGGGAAATATAGGTCAACGATTGGCAACCTACTATATATGAAAACATCCGCAATCATATGTAATGCAAGTATTTGGATAGGTGGCACTATTTCAAGAAGCACCAAAGGAATCACATGTATTAGCAAAGAAGAGGATTTTCGACATATCTCAAAGGAACATAAGAGTTTGATTATGATATCCAAAAGGAAAAGATCTATCACTTATTGCCTACAATGATGCATTGGTAGGTTGTGTTGATGACCGATGAAGCAATCTGGAGAAATGTTCTACTTAGGTGAGTGTTTCTTGGTATCATGCTAAGAAAGAAAAACAATCATCTAGATTCTATCTACACAAATGAGATCTGAAAGCATATTTCAGCAACAACATGTTGTACAATGGTTCTTTGGATAAATCAAACTTTGACAGATATACGTGTTGAGTATGATGAGCCCATTCCAATATAATAGGATAATACAGTGCCATCAAGATCTCAAAACCCGTGATGACTCCAAGACGGCACACATTCCAATCAAGTATCACTTTCTACATGAACAAGTTTTAAAAGAACATCGAGTTGAGTATGTGGGCAACAAAAATAACAAGTGGCAAACATCTTTACAAAACCACTTCCACGTGAATCATTTGAATATCTTCAAAGACTTGGAGTTATTTCTACCCAAAATGAATGGTTTTTGAATGCTTATCTTATATATGTCTTAGATGTAAATGAGGAAGCACCATAAGAGATAATTCAGTCGTGGGAGAAACCCCTCGATACCCCTTGTCATTGATGACAAAGGGGAGAGATTTATCGATGCAGGACAGAGGCATGGTTCCAAAAAGAGAAGATTTATTAGATGCATAGCACAAATGCATGGTTCCAAGAGGATCATATCTATCAGATGCAAAGGACAGAGGCATAATTCCAAGGGGAGCATGAGTGATATGATTTCAGTATTACATCAGAGTGTTGTCATCAATGCCAGTTGGGGAGATTGTTGATTAAGTTTGTTGTCAATGATGTCAACCCTCAAAAATCCCTCAATTAGCACAAAAAGTTTGGGTAATGGACCCAATATTGTTTCATGTAAAGATGAATCATTATTGTCTTGTCATGGTTTATAATAAATAAAGATGGATGAACTTCCAAAGTGGTCCCTTATGGTGAAATCCTCATGGGAAGACGCTGGTAATGCGAAGAGAACCCATGTTTAATTATGGAATACCGAGATAGCTGACAACGCATTTGTAAGGCAACCATCCTATATGCATATTTCTTATCATTCCATTTCATTATTGGTACGTGGAACGCCACATAACTCCTCACGGTTAGAGAGTTATGGGCTATGAGAGTTGGAGAACCCAGTTTGGGTAATGGACCCAAGTTTGTTTTGATGGATAAAGTTATGTAGAGTTATGATATATTTTTAGATAATACTATTCTATATGGATAGTACATATCATTACATTTTTGGCTGTATGTGGAACGTCACATAAATCCCTTTCACGAGCCTGAGAAAGCTATGACCTTTACCAGTTGGAGGACCATATGTCATCTAGAAGCCCCAAAAGGTCAAAGTAATCAAAGTGGTTAAGAGATTTTAAAAAGGTAACAATAAAGTGAAGTAATGAGTGTATTATAATTCAAAGTGAATACAAAATAAATTATTTCAATAATAAATTTAATGGAGAAATTAGAAGTGGGTTAACCCCTAAAATAAGGAAAGGGGCCAAGGACCTAGAAGATGTTTTAAGGCAACTACTTGAGAGTATAAATAAGAGGTAAGGATCTCTCATTTTAATCACACTTGAGAATATTGAATATCTATAGGTTTCAAGGTAACAAAGGATATCTAATCCAAAATTCGGAGGAAGGCAGAAAAGAAGGTCGATATGCAAGGAAGGATAAATCTTTGATGGTGCTTTCTAAGGTATGTTATTTACGTGTCATCTCACCATTTTCACTCATATAATGATTCGTGATCAGGAAATTTCTATTCCATTGATAAAACAAATCCAAGTATATGTGGTAAATTTTATCTTGTGGGTCATTCTATTTTTGAGTTGCACCCATGGAAAATAAGGTTTGTGGCTAGTCCCAAACTAGTCAAAATCGTGTGTTTCGTGTAAAACGTCATAACTTCTTCATACCGTGATATATAAATTTAGTGAAACAAAATGTGTTGGTTAGGTACAATATTTAGTATGTTTTTCATAGTTTCAAATCAATCTCAACAAATATTCTATGTGGCATGCTCTACAAGATCAATTTCTAGAATAAGTTTCAAATTCAACAAGGTGCATGCCATTTTGCTATAATGTCTTTGAGGTTCCAAGTAGTGAAACCCGAGGAATTGAATAAAAAACATTGAAGAACATTGTATCAATTTTAGATATTTATACATTACGTGTACAAAGTTATGATTACTTCAAGCTGTGGCTGTTGACTAATCCAAAACTAGGCATGTGAGACTAAAGAAAGTTTGATGAAAATGCTAGTCTCCTTCTTGTTGTTAAAGTTATGAAGGTTTGTAGGAATGTGATAACATGTTTGTGGTCTATTAAAAGCTACAAATCATATTTGTATGATGAATTGATGAGGGATTTTGGTTGAGGTACATGTTGAGTACATGGTTGAGACAAGTAGTTGCATGGTTGGCAATATTACGAGGTGTATATTGATGATGTTGGTACATATTGATGAGTCATAGTTGATGAGTAGTTGATTACTACGATTGGTTCTTTACTTGGTACATGGTTGGATGCACTTGTTTATGGTACGTTGATTGGCTGTGTTATTTGCATAGGTTGGTTCATGGTTGATGTATTTGCTTATGGCAATGTGCTGATTATGTGTTGGGGTACGTGTTGATGCATGGTTGATGCATGTCCATTTATTGCGCCAAGCTTACAATGGCATATCTCACAGTGATTTTTTGATAGTGGTTCCATCATTCTAAAACTTCTACTTTAGGGTATGTGATCTGGCAAGGACAAAGTGGTTATAGTCGGAGAACATAGGGGTTGTAGCCCCTTCCTCGTTGTATCCATAGAATCGGGGAGTTGGAGATTCCCCAAGTTGTATTCCAGAAACTAGGGGTTGGAGCCTCCTTCCGCTTCAAAGAAAAACAAAGGAATTTATTTGCTTCCAATGAATGTAATTCTTTAAGACATATAAGAAAATCATTCTGCGGTTTTCTCCCATTTGCTTCCCACGTGAAAACACCGGTGTAATCGTGGTATGTGTATATTTGTTCATTTTTTCATTGCTTATTTACTTTGCGCTATTGGATGATAATGCTACATTGATATAACACTTGGATTATATGGTTAAAAGGATTAAATTGTTTCACACGATTCACCCCCCTCTCAATAATCCAAGCAACAAATGAGGTGCAATGATGAGTGTTGATTTTATATCTCTGATCATGAAATAGAATTGATTCATTAATGAATCACTACTACTAGATTTGGTTGAACTCTATTTGGATAGAATGCTTTCTATCAACAATTTGGGTCTTGTGGCAAGATGGGTATTTCTTGAGAGTTGATTCTCTCCAAGGAGTTTTTTCTCCTTACTTCATTTGGTGCTTAAACAAATTAGTTGGTGCTGGGAAAATCCTTATTATATTCACATATATTCATATAAATTATATACAAACATATGGTATCTTATGTGTCCATTTTGATTATGATTTGATTGTTCTTAATCTTTTCAAATATTTCTTAACAACTAACTGGTAAGAGAAAAAAGTTAGAAAAGTCCACACAATAATTCACCCTTAGTATGCTGGCTTAAAGTTCAAATGCCTTGTGCTTTCCATGGCTGGGCGACAATGGTGTAGAATTGTCTATGGTGAAACAAGCACATCAAAATTATTCTACCGTGTCATGGGCCCACACCACCTTCAACATTCTAACCACTAGAAGGTGAATCCAGTTCCCTTGTCAAGCTCATAGCACCAACAGTAAACCGCAACTAGGTTTCCGATTTTACAAAAACCCCTACACCTAAATTATTGGTCACTTTTAGTGAAGAATTGGACCTAAGCTTTGATATTCCGCAACTTATCCTTAGCACACCCCTCCGTTCCCTTAGCCGCCAGAAAAATGTCAAGTTTGAGGTTTTGGTCAAAAGTCAAAGTTTGATTAGTCAAAGTCAAATTCAAAGGTTGAATTTGGTCAAAATTGATTTTGTGGTCAAAGTTGAAATTTTAGGGTTTCTATATTGTTCTAATCATTGAACCTTTTTTTATTCAGTTTCTAACCTCTTTCTGTCAAGATGGTGTCTATTCATATTAAAAGACAAGTTGAATGAGACTACAAATTTCAAAGGTATGCACTTGCGTATTATTTTCATGTTATATCATCCAAAAAAGCATGAGTGTGTTTCTGTGGGATGTACAAGAGACCTTTCCAAGTAGTGATTTTGAATTCAATACATTCAAAGGAACAAGCTAATCTCTCCTAGCTAAGTGAGACCTGGTTTGATTATTTAAAAATTGTTATGTCTCTAGTTGTTATGGCATTATTATGATCTATGAACATCTAGGTTGTATTTTAATCTATTGAAGTTATGATCATTATAATAACCCCCTAATACTAGAGATACACTTGTTAATATCCTCTCTAGGACATATTATTATTCTTATGTAAATTCTTATTGCTTACAAGATGAAGTTGATCTCCTAAAGGAGATCAAATTCATGTTCTATACGGTACCTAATCTAGACTTGTATAAGATATCTTCCATGGAGGATACCATGGATATTTTTTGTTCTTGTTTCTGTTCTGGTAGGTCATAAGAGACAAATATGAGAGGGATCTTGTACTTAGAGGGATTCAATGATCAATAAGAAGCCGGACTAGTTTCATGACACTTTGTAGAATGAAAAGGGATATGCAGCAGATGGAAGCGCGGGTCCCAGGGATTCTCTCCAATAGAAGGAGTTGATTTTAGAGTTTGAGATGAAGGATCTCGACGAGATATATTGGGATTGGAAGCATTGATGGAACCAAATATTCAGTGAAGAGAATGAAGAGGTTTAGCATGATGTACAGGAAGTCCATGTCCACACATATGCTGACACATATGAGGAATTTGTGTGACTCGGATAGACATTTTTGCAGACAACACCTTGTTCCAATATCTGGTTGATCCATGACTGTATTATTGAGTTACAACACAACATGTAGGTATCTATGTTTTATAGATATATATTATGGATCTCCAATGATGAAGTATGGATTCCAAGATATAATTTTTTTGGATTGGAAATGTAGAAGACAGATCTAGCACCTAGGGTGCTACATCAGCTTAGGATTGAGCAGGATTTACAGAAAAGCAAGGAAGAATACCGTGAGCACCTACCACATATCATAGACAATGATGCAAGACATGAAGCAGGGTGGATTTTCGAAAGATATTGTAGGACTTCATCAAATATTATTGTCAAGGAGAGGAGGCTCCATCACATATCCAATGTGCATGAGAAGATAGCCATCCGTACTGCTTCTTTCTAGGACGTACTTTGGAAGCAAATGCAATTTTTTCCCTGGGGGAGCGTTGATGATTGTGGAATCGTGTCAATATTCCAAGATTGATCAGATGGACTTGATCATGTGGGAATAGGCCCAAATGTAATTTTCGACGAACTAAAGATTCACATTGTTGCTAGATATCCTATGTGTGAATTGCATTGGGCCTTGAAACTCTCATGAGTATGTGAGTAGTTAACTAACGAGTAGGTGAGTATCGCCAATAAGCATCAGGCAGACTCTATATCCACAAGAACTAGGTTGCAAACTAGTGGAGATAGGGAACATATACATCCAGAGTAGATATGCCCCGACGTAGTCCTTGAAAGACTAAAGACTTGAGGTGCTTGAGGTGTTTGAGGTGAAATTCCACGTGTCTGATAATATCAAGTTGAATGCATTCATGGAGTGATCCTATGAGAGGATCACCATGAGGTGTTTGTGTTTCTGATGTGGTCATAATTCTTGGCATGGGACAAGAATGACATGAGGTGCGAGACACACATGTCCGATAAAATCAAGCTAAATTAATTCACGGAATGATCCTATGAGAGGATCAACTATGAGGTGAATGTGGCTCTGATGAGGTCATGATTCTTGTCATGGGACAAGAATGACCCGAGGTGCTAGACACATGGTGGTGGATATGTATCATCAATATAGCTAAATGAGGCTCATGGATATTTTGATATTGTCTATGACAAAAGAATACCAAGAACAAGTACGAAGATATGTTTTGATGCCATATTGATACCAGATGATGTTGATAGTGATGATGATACTTGTGACTTGATCTATGATGATGCTACCTGTAGAATGGTCTACAAGAATATGTGAGTCTTTCCCATGCCATGTGAAGATGGATGGATTTTTTTGATACCATTAATACCTTCCTAGCTAAGAGGGAGTGTTGATATTATGGTAGTTGCAGTGGTATTAACCTCCATATGTAACCTTTGACTAGAATAGAATATTTTGGAAGCAAGAGAAACCATAAAAATATGTGTGAAAACCCTAGAAGACATGTCAACTTAGAAGAATATATAATATTAAGGTATTATCCTCCAGGAAGACAGGTCAACTTCACAGGAAAAAGATAAACAAAAAATATAATTACCAGAAATTCAGGTCGGCCCAACCAAAAAATTCATTGGACATATTAATATAAATAGAGGACGTCTTGGCTCATTTGTTCACTCACTCTCACTCAGAAAAACAGAAATAGTGGGCAAGTTTGGAGCAGAAGGAGTAGCAGTTGTAGTTGTACATTTTTCTCTTTTTCAATCTTTTTGGTACTTTCTCTTGTGTGTTATCCTTGGAGAAGGTGTGTTTTCTTGGTTATATGTTGGTTATGGTGTGGCTTCCTAGAATCATTCTTTTCGTCAAATTTTAAGGTGCTCGGGGGTGTCTTTGTGCCTATGGTTGGGTGACAATGGTTTAGCATTGTCTATGGTGAAACAAGCACATCATAATTATTCTCACACTATGGTCTTGAATATGCTACATGGGAGCATAAAGAAAACATGCGGGAAGAATAGCCATAAATTTTTGACAATTTTGAAGAAAACATAATGCAAGAATCCATTTTGAGAAGCTAGAGTTCTAGAACCACATCTTAGATTCCTTTCCAGCTGTGTTGTGAACCCTGATAAAATAATGGCTCATTCCTTGGATTATCCTAGATAAATGAATGGTGCATTCCTTGGGTCAGTGGGTTGAAAGGAACAAGAGATTTTAGTTGGAATTGTTGTTGGAGTTGTAAAATTGCATAATTTAATTTTTTAAGTATTGTGATGTAAATTTTAATATATGTATATCAACATAGTGTGCATAAAGGATAGTGCACAATTGTGGGGGAGGGGGAATGTAACATCCCCAGTTTAATTAATGCTTAATGTACATATAATATGTGGTTATGGCTAAGTGATGTAATATGTAAATTGTATTTTTGAATGTTAATAATAAAATTTGATGTCAGATGCTAAGTGGACATGGACAGAGATGGGGGATGAATTAATCCAAAAGAGGGGGAGGTCTAGGAGAATGTCTTAGAGGGGTACCGACCTAGGTGGATATTGGTGGCCACCCACCTATTCCTACTGGCTCCTCTTGTCCATTTTTTTTTAGCACGTTCTTTTGTACTTCTTTGTAATTGTGGGTTCTACACTTTTGGGGCTATCTAAAGCCCCATACATCCTCCAGGTGGATACTAGTGGCCTCTCGCCTAATCCAACTAGATTATTTTGTATGTTTTCATGTCATCACATCTTGTTGTACTTCCAGGGTCGTTTTGGGGCCCCAAACGTTGTTTTTTTTTCTGACCACAGTCAAACTATAGACAAAGTCAGAGTTTGATGGTGGAATGTGTATTTATCTGAAAGACCTTTCCAATGGGATATCATGTGCCTAAAAAGGAGGTTGTATGCAAAAGTTATGATATTGGGAAGTTGAGGTACCAACTTACACCAACTTACCCATAGGGGCCCACATGAATTTTGATGTTTCACCTTCTAGGGTTAGGTTTTCGGATGTCTAAGGTTTTGGAATTCATGAGTAATATAAAAAAGGCCTCTAGAGCCTCATTGGAATCCATTATTCTCAGACGGATGCACGTAGCAGCCACATCTCTTCTTAGAGATAGCTACCACCATTCGAGCAAGTGTTTCAGTTATGCAGTTTTACAGTTTCAACCTATTTCATTATTCAATAGAAGATATCGTTCACTGGATATATGTGTTATTCTTCATATATATGTGTTTATTGTATTCAGTTTTTTAATCAGTTCATTCTGCTCCCAAATAAGGATTAGTGGTATTAGAACTGTCTGCTCTTCATTTATTTTTCTTCGTGCATGTCCTTGACAAGATCTGAGTGCAAGAAGTTGGGCCTCGAACCAATCGAGACATTATAAGATCGACTGCATCGAGCCCGACAACAACCCATGGGGGACAAAACGAAATATGATGGAGTAGGAGATCCTATTAAAAGTTGCTCGAGGAAGGCCTTACGCGACAAAGGAACTAAATGATGGACAAATTCATGCAAATCCTTCGATGACTGCCCATAGGATAAGCATCTTCATCAAGCGGCCATGCAACCCCCTTCAAGGTATAAGTAAACTTTGATATTACATTATTTGAAGGATCGATAGATGCAGATGTTGTAGATAAATGGTTGAATCTACTCGAAGGGTATTTTTCAGTCCACAATTTTTCTGATAGGGAAAATATCACTTTTGCACTCCTTAAGGCTATTCCCCATGTTAAAGAATGGTGGGATACTTACACTGAGAAAAGGGCCATGGAGGAATATACAATGTTTTTGGTGGCCCCTACATGGGTTTCCTTCCAGGATGCCATTAAATAATAGTACTACCATGTTGGAATATACAAGGACCAGTACACCAGATGGACCACCCTATGTCAAGAATGGGAATAGACAATACCAGATTTCACCAATATTTTCCATACCCTACGCACCAAATTGGGTATCAAAGAATTTGAGCATCATCTAGTGCCAAAATACCGTGGCTTCTTACATAGATAAATTAAAATACAAATGGATTTGTTATACATCGCCTCATTGGGCACAACTTATAGATACATTGTCAAGATCGAGCAAAAATTTAAGCAAAAAAGGAGAGAGTTTGGATCTGCAAATCCCTCACAGTCGAAGCAGGGAAAAGGTAGTCCCAACCCACACAGCAAGGGACCAAGTCGATATGGCCTCCCTTAGGAAAACTAGTCCAAGCTGCAACACAAGAAGGGCAATGAGAAGACAAAAAAGAAAACGGGAAAATGGTGTGAGTACCATAAAATCCCTTGGCACAACATCGAAGAATGTCGCTCCAAGTAGTCCCTCATGGACGAACTGAAGGCTTCTAAGTCAGAGGTCAATTATGATTCTGAATCAAATACTAAAGGAGGGAAGGGGATTATCGATGTTGAACCCAGTGCCACTGTCACTACCACCAAAGTCTGACCAAGTGAACCAGAAGAACCAGAGGAAGGGGAATTCCTCTTTCACTTGCAGATGTGGGTAAAGGGGGCTCCACTTCATTTCATCATTAATAGAGGTAGTCAGAAGAACCTAATTTCAGCAGAGTTCATCAAGAGGTTAGACCTGTAAAAGATACCACACCCGTAACCCTACACCATCTGCTGGATTTACCAAGGAAGAGATCTTTGTGTCAGCCAACAATGTCGTCTGCACTACAGAATCAATCCTTTCAAGGATGAGGTACTTTGTGATATTGCTCCCCTTGAAGTTTGTGATATTATTTTAGGACAACCATATTTTTGGAAGTGTCATGTTGTGTATGAGTCTAGACCCCATAATTTTATTATTACTTTGGGTAGACAATTGTACATGATACCAGAGGTAGCGTTGCCTACTACTATTTATTTAGTCTCTTCTAATAAATGCAGTAAGTTCATCTCACAGACCAGGAAGTTCATCTTCTTTGTGATCCGTGCTCATAGTAAGAAGAAGGTCGCCACCACATTCATGGCCTCTACACAGAGCCTCTCTTTACAACAAAAGCAAGTGTGTAGGATCGTGGAAGAATATAGAGACATCTTCTCCTCACCTATCGGGGTACTAACACACTGCCAAGTAAGGCATCCAATTGATCTTATCCCGGACGCACCTCTACCTAATGGACCAGTCTATTGTCACCCACTGATGGAAAATGAAGAAATCAAGCATCAGATCCAAGAGATTCTTCAAAAGGGGCACATCATACCCATCTCCTCCCCTTTCGGAAGCCCGATTGTACTAGTTCAGAAGAAGGACGGGACTCGACAACTCTGCATTGATTACAGAGCCTTAAACAAAATCACAGTCAAGAACCAATACCCCATTCCTGGGATTGATTACCTTCTTGACCAACTCAAGGGGGGAAATTTCTTCGCCAATATTGACCTAAAGTCTGGCTACCACCAGGTTCCCATCGAACCAATTAATGTATGGAAGGCATCCTTCAAATCTAAAGAAGGTCTCTTCGAATGGCTAGTCATGCCCTTTGGCTTAACAAATGCACCAGCCACTTTCATGAGGTTGATGGATGATGTATTGAGACCCCTCACCAACTCCTTTGTGATGGTATATTTGGATGACAACCTCATCTTTAGCAGAATGTGGGAGGAGCACATGCGACATATTCAATAGGTTTTGAGAACTCTGCGGCAGCACAAGCTATATGCCAACTTATAAAAATGATCTTTTGGCATGAACAGGGTCCAATACTTGGGCTACATTGTTGATGAGCATGCGGTACATTTTGATCCAACTAAGATCCAAGTCATTCATGACTAGCCAACCTCGACCACACTGACCGTGCTTCAGAGCTTCTTGGGACTATCCAACTTCTACCGACGATTCATGTTGGGATTCTCCCATATTGCATGGGCCCCCAACTAGGTGACCAAGGGCAGTGGTAGGGTAAAGTTCGTGTGGGGGAAGGAGTAGTAACGAGTATTTGATGATCTGAAGCATTGATTGTGCTCATCTCCAGTACTCTCCTTTCCTGATCTGCAACAACCATTTGAGATTGAGACCAATGCATCTGACTATGTTGTGGGTGCAGTTCTCACTCAGCACAGGCATCTGGTGGCATACCATAGTGAGACACTCTCTAATACTGTCTGAAAATACCCCACCTATGGCAAGGAAATGTATTCCATTATACAAGCATGTCGTCAATGGAAACATTACATTTTGGGAAAAGAGACGATCATACACACTGCTCATAAGCTTCTACAGTTCATATATACACAGGGGAAATTACAGAATGACAGCCATCAGACGTGGTCCACCTACCTACAACAATTCCATCTCAACATCAAGTATAAGACAGGTATCTCCAATCATGTCATTAACTACCTCAGTCAGATTCCTGTGGTTGCACTCACCATTGTGCTCCATTCCTGTGGACATGAAGCATTTGAGTGGCCCCAACTTTATCAGCTAGATCCAGACTTCTCCACCGCCTATCATCTCTTGGTTACAAGCGCAACTATCATTGATTTTCACATTCAAGATGGACTCTTATGCCACCTGGCCCATCTTTGTGTTCCTACAAGCGAGCATGCAAATATTATGTGTGAATCCCACTACAGTCAGGTGGCATGACATTTTGGCGTGGAGAAAACTGTGTTCGTTCATCAGAAACATTTTCATTGGCCAAAAATTCAACAGGACATCATCAAGTATATTAGATCTTGAACTACATGTGCCATTTCCAAGCCATCCATCAAGAAGAAAGGCTTATACACCCCTCTTCATATTCCCGAGAAGCCTTGGGAATCCATCTCAATGGATTACATGTCTGGATTTCCATCCACTAAGAAAGGAAATGAATTTGTATTTGTGGTCGTTGATTGGTTTTCAAAGATGGCCATCCTCACAGCCTGCAAGAAGAATATCATAGCGGTAGATACTGCTAACCTCTTCTTCAAATGAGGCTATGTCCACTTTGGGATACCACGGACCATTATCTCTGACTGGGATAGCAAGTTCCTTAGCACATTTTCGTCGAGTCTCTGGTCTCTGTTGGATACCAAGCTCACAAAATCCACTGCTTTCCACCCCCAAACCAACAACCAAACAAAGGTCATCAATCGGATGATTTTGCACATCCTGTGCATGTACAATTCTAAGCATCCAGGTAGATGGGACGAGAGTCTCCCCTATGTTCAACATAGTTACAATAGGGCTCTCCATAGCTTCACCAGCCATAGCCCATTTCAGGTGGGTCTGGGATTCCAACCCTTGGGACCCATTGATGTTGCACTTCCTCTTTCCACCACATAGATAGACTCTTCCCATGATCAATTTGCGATCAGCAAAGCCACCAAATTCATTGAGCGGATTCAGCACATCCACTAATAGGTCCAGGAGATTTTGCAGAAATCCAATGCTAAGTACAAGAAGCACCATGATCAACACAGGGTACCACACCAATTTCAGGTTGGCGATAATGTTTGGTTACATTTGTAGAAGGTGCATATCATGGGGTCCGATCGGAATATTATCCAACTTCGCTATGGGTCTTACACTATCACCAAGGTTGTGGGTAGCAATGCTTTTGAGCTCAACACTCCACCCTTCCTTGGCCTGCATCTAGTGTTCAATGTGGACCTCATTCGCCCATATTTTCCACCATTATTGGAAACCTCAAATATTGAATAATATATGACACCAACATAGCTCAACCCTTACTACATGGAACAAGTATCCACTAATCATACACTGGACACACAGGTCAATGGCACTCGCCAACAGAGGATCCAGCTTCATCGGGTTGTCAAGGTAGGGAAACTCCTACACCAAGGAAAGTGGCTCACCCAGGGACAAATCCAATAGAAGTTTCCTCACCTGATGGGGGAAATCAACACAATGGATACCATTTCTTCCTAAGGGGTGAGGATTTATCCAGGTGAATATTGGTGGCCACCCACCTATTCCTACTAGCTCCTCTTGTCCGTTTTTGTTCAGCACATTCTTCTGTACTTCTTTGTAATTGTGGGTTCTACACTTATGGGGTTGTATGAAGCCCCACACATCCTCCAAGTGGATATTGGTGGCCTCTCACCTAATCCAACTGGCTTATTTTGTATGTTTTCATGTTAGCACATCTTGATGTACTTCCAAGGCTGTTTTGGGGCCCTAAACATTGTTTTTTTGGCTCAGCATAGTCAAATTGTAGATTGAGATATAGTTTGATGGAGTAATGTGTATTTCTCTATAATGCCTTTCCAACGGGCTATCACACGCCTAAAACGGATCTCGTATGAAAAAGTTATGACCCTGGGAAGTTGAGGTACCAACTTACACCAACTTACCCATAGGGGCCCACATGACTTTTTGTGTTTCACCTTCTAGGGTTAGGTTTTTGGATGTATAGTGTTTTGGAATTCATGAGTAATATCAAAAATTCCTCTGGAGCCTCATTGGAATCCATTCTTCTCAGACGGATATGTGTAGCAACCACATCTCTTCTCAGAGATAGCTACCACCATTCGAGCAAGTGTTTTAGTTCTGCAATTTTACAATTTCAAACTATTTCATTATTCAATAGAAGAAATTGTTCACTGGATATCTTTGTTATTCTTCATATCTCTGTGTTTATTGTATTCAGTCTATTAATCAGTTCATTCTGCTCCTAAATATGGATCAAGTACAAGGGGAATTACCCATGTATATTAATTCAACCCATTTTCATAAATTTGATATTAGTATATGAACCATGTAATTTTTTATTGAGTGTTCCCAAAGTCAATCATTGAATACATGTAAGAGGGTGGGTGTGAGAAGTTGCATCCCATAGTTATTGGGCACATGGGGGCTAAGTACAATCATCTTGGGGAAGTGTGTGGGTCAAGAACGGAAATCCAAAGGGAGAAAATTTGTATGGGTTGGGACAACAACTTTAGACAGTCAAGTTTTGTGCATGAGTAGCAAGGAGAGAGAAATAAAGAGAGACTGAAGCTGTAGAATCCATGGAAGGTGAATTATGTATTATGTTGGATTGTATCTAGAGCGTTGTGGAGCTAAATACTGAAGATCCATATTTCTAGGCCTGAAGAGTGAGCTCATGTGTGAGTTGCACTGAAACAACAAGTGTTTGATGTGGTTTACTGGTAGTTTTCTTGCCAATAAGTTCCCTTGCATTCCCAGGTGATAGATTCCTTGTTACATGTTTCAAAGAAACCTTGATAAACAAATAGGATGCTCAGGGGATTGATATCAGTGAAGGGGTACATTCCTTGCGTTGGGTAGGTCAAGAGGAAGAGAGTTTGTGGGAAATTAGGATAGTTGTAGAAGAATATCAGTGGGTTGTGGGATTTATGAATTGTGAGTGGACAGTGAGAGACCACCCTCTTTTGTGGATTACTAGCCTAAGCTCAGGGGTGACTTGTTGTTAAGATTTGGAACAACAGGTCTATGGTTAGGTGGAACACATGTCCCAATAAGTTGGTTGCATAACTAATTTGAAAGATAAGTGTTTTATATGTTTTATGTCTTGTATTTATGAGTTAAATTGTTGTGCATGAACTCTATGTATTTGAGAAGAATTTATGTGTTGCTATGTTGGGTTATTAGCTACATTTCATGTTTATTTTAGCATGTTGTAGATGCATCTAAT
>SNQJ01S0160789.1:15895-29813 GCA_010110895.2 Picea sitchensis
TGTTTTATATGTTTTATGTCTTGTATTTATGAGTTAAATTGTTGTGCATGAACTCTATGTATTTGAGAAGAATTTATGTGTTGCTATGTTGGGTTATTAGCTACATTTCATGTTTATTTTAGCATGTTGTAGATGCATCTAATTTATGGTAATAGAAAGCAATTAAATATGTATGTAAATCGTAGTTGGAAGCCACGGGAAATTGAATTAGTTGTAAAAAGTTTAATTTTACTAGTATTATGCACTGTAATGTTCCTCATTTGGGTTGGGGGATGTTACACTATTAAAAATAATTGTAACATGGATGTTGTTTTGAATATCTGTGACAAGGATTTCTTAAATAGTGTATCAAATCATTAATCATTATTAAAAATACAATTCATTCTTGTTGCGATTATATTTTGTATGAGAAAATGTCATGATCACTAAAAATATGTTTATTTATTTTTATTTTTATCTATTTTTTATGAGAAACAATGAAAATATAATTTATTTTTTCTTAGTAATAGTTATATTTTGTATTAGAAAATGCCATGTTTGAATTGTATAGTTATGTAATATAACAAATATAGATAGTCTAGGTTAAACATTAAAAATAAGAGTGTGATTTAAAAAGTTATTACATTTATTTTTTTAAGCAATTCTTGTGAATCTTAACATGTATATAAAGAAATGGGGACAAAAATTACTAAATTTTATGCCCATAACGGGTTTCATCTCACATAGTCTCTCAAGGTATTGTGCCAACTTCTTCTAATTGTTTCCCCTTCTCAAAGTTGGCAGTGGGGATGAGGACACCTAAAACATGTTCCAATTCTAGACTTGGGTCCCAATTACCTACCAAGGTCATTAAGTGGTCATAGAGCGAGGAGGCATCTGAAGAACTAGAATCCTCAACATAAGGGGTTGTGGAAATTTATGATGGAAGACCAAGATATTATCCAACCAATATACAACTAAAAAGATTGAACCCTCACACTAAGATCCATCTGTTTTCATTTGTGAACTCCTATGAAGGCATCAATTACCTCTATTTCCCACTCAAGCTCTACAATTTTATTAGCTACATCAAATGCACAACAATTGTCATGGGCCTTATTTTCCTTCCAAACATTCTAGGAAAAATCATATTTCCATTTGTTCCATTGAATTCCAATTCATCACACTACACTACACCTCCATAGTCTCTTTCTCACATCTTTTCAACCCATGTTGTAGTTCTTCAAGTATACACAACACACAAAAACCCCAATGGTAATGGAAATGTGCCATACCAAAATGATTGAGCATCCACCCTAGACTACAATTCACAAAGACATTCATAAACAACCAGGAAAATCCAAGCCACACAAAAAAKACCAAGCATGTAATCCTAAGAACTAGGATCCAAATAAGAGAKATCATYGGAAACTAATGCACCAAATCAGACACCTAAGACATCAAACAATATGGTCCAAACCTTCAAGAACCAAATACCAAAAACACTAAGGAGCAAAGTATTGCCAAGTTTGTTGAATCCACCACAATCACTTCAGATGATTGATTCAGTCTCAACCATTGTTGGGGATAGAAAATATCTTAAACACAACTAAAAATTGTGCCTCCTCAATAACCAACTGGAAAAAAAATAAAAATGAAAATGAAATCTGAGTGAGAGACCAACATATCCTATGGTTCCCAATATTGTACCCACCAAAACCCACATTCATTCCCGAAATCTTCCATTGTACTTTTCATTAAGGAATTCACTTACGAGATATGGCAAGGATCAATAAAGATGTGCATATGCAGTAACTCCATGTCCCATTGGTCATGCATGAAGGGACAAGTAGTGGGAACATGACATCGTATGATGAAATTAATTAATGCTAAGGTGGGGAGGAGGGGTGGGGTGGGGAGGGGAGAGGAAACCCCTCAATTTACCTCACAAATTCCTTCATCCAATCAAACCACACATTTTTCTTATGCATCTACAAGTGTATTGTTCCCATGAAGGACATGGAAATATTTGATTACCTTGAATTATTGAGCAACTTAGAGGATTATTTGAACAAGATTTCATAACTTGAGGATTTTTGGGAGATGACTTATATGGAGGGATTTGATAAGAATTAATGAGTCCCCCACTACAAAAACTATGCAAATTCCTTTTCCAAAAAATATAGGAAATCATTGAAATAAGGATAATGCTTCAGCTTTTTTTTTGGATGAGATGTCAATTCCCTAAGAAAAAGTGATATAGTGTTTTCCTCTAAATTCAAAGATAATCCCCCCTCCCCCACCTTTCACCCACAATCTTTAGATTACATTTTCAAGCTCCATAGAAAAAAAAATAGTATGTTGATGCCTCTCTACCATCCACCTTTGGAAGTTAACTTTGATGCCTAATCTAAGTTGCCATTTTGACATTTGTTTGGCCCTAAGAGTTTGAATTTTTGGGGGAATATCATAAACCAATAGTAGAGTACAAATTCAATTATTTTCTCCAAATTCATAATTGAGGGTTGAGTTAGAACCTACTCCATTGGAGAAAATCATTTCATTCCATAGACCTATATCTTGACTGGAAACATTCATTGGCTTGACTATTCTTGTTTGAAAATAACCTGATTCCTAACTAATCAAATTTCCAAGATAAATATTTTGGAATTTCTTCCCATTCTTTGTTCAACAACAATTTATTCTTCAAGCTTCTAAGGTACCGATCTTTCCAAGTTAAGAGTATTTTCCTCCAATATTGGAGAATTTGAATCTCTTTCCCCAAATCTACAAAAGTTATATTCCATACCTAATGAGAAAAAATGCATTCCAAAAATAGAAGCTTCACTGTTGTGACAAAGAAAATGAGCAGTTGGTCCCTTGATCCCATTTTGTTTAGATTATTTGTTGTCAAAATTTTATTATGTGTTAGCTTCCAAATAAAAAACCTTATTTTTAGGAGACAATCTTCCCCCCACCCCCACCCCCAAATATACCTCTAGATTATCAATTGAGGTGGAATCTCTTAAGAGGCCAGTCTGAAATAATTTCCTTGATTAACTGAGTACAATTCACCCATTGGACCCCAACTTATTATATCCCAATCAATTTTTTAAAGGAAGCTACCCCTTGGAAATGTGAAAAAACATTATGAATTTGATCAATCAAAGCCTCTAGAAGATATAGGCATTTCCATCTAGTCCATTTACCAATGGAATGATTATCCCAAGTAGATAGATCAAAGAGTGAATAGATCCCTTGCTCTATCATCCAATCCTTCACTTTAGTTAAGGATGGGTCATTCATTAAACAAGTCCAACCCATAATTCTACTCACCCATATCCATGATACTTAGTTGATTACCTAGAACCTAAGGCTACTTAGTATTGAAGCATATAAGTGACAATGTTGTAGAAATTCCATATAAGCGAGTCCATTGTGTCTAGGAGAGGGGTTTCAAGGCCTCTTAATTTCCCTTTGTGCAAGTTCTTTTTTCTAATGACTTATTTCCACCATGTCGAAGGGCCGAAGAGATATTGTCATAAGATATTGGCTCCTAGAATTTGATTTATTACATTTGGGTCTCTTATTTCCATACCTCCTCTATCATGTGGTGCATGCACAATATTATAATTAACCAAATGATACTTCTTATTGTTACCTTCCCGTCCTCACCATAAAAAATGTCATAGTATATTCTTATCATTTTCATAATAACTATTGGAGCCAAGAGGGCATAAATGAGATATATGGTTAGAGTGACAATAATAGATTTTAAAAGGGAAACTTGACCCAATGGGTTGAGCCATTGCACCCCCCAATTTGGAATTTTATTTTTGATCTTATAAAGGATTGGCATCCAATCAGAGGACCTAAGACAAGCAAAATAAATTGGAATACCTATGTACTTGAAAGTTTTCTAACTTGCATGAAGGGAAAATTCAAGAGTTCTAGCTATTTGAAGCATTGTGTGAGGATTGTTGTTCCATCCATATATACTTCTCTGAATATGTTTATTTACCCCCTGAATAATCTACAAAATTATCCAACACCTTCTTGAATGATTGGGAAATTACCACAAAATCCCCCCCAAATAAAAATGCATCATTAGAAAACTAGGAACGATTTATTGCTTTGACTCCTTGAACTATTTTAATTCCCAAAAAGTTCCAACTTAAACTTCCATTCTCTAGTTTTCATCCAAGTGATTCTTCCATCAAGGTGTGCGACGTAGGAGAAATATGGATAACCTTGTCTTAATCCCTTGGAACATCAAAAAAAGAAGTAGATCTCCCATTTAACAAGGGGCGAATATAGGGGCTACCAATGGAAGATTTGATCCAACCAATAAATTTCTTCGCAAAGTTAAATTTCATTAACATTACAAAGATAAAATGATGTTGAACCCTATCAAAAGAATTAGCCATATATAAATTTATAACTATCCCTTTTCTTTTTTTATCTGATTGGAGGGGATGGCTTCTTGAACTAATATGACATTGTCAATAATTTATGGTTTCTTCACAAATCCCCCTTGATTCTTCAAGATAAGATTTGGGATCATTTAACTTAGTCTTTGTGTTATGATCTTGGCTAGAATTTTGTATGAGACATTACATAGAGATATGGGTCTGAACTTGGAAAAGGAGGTTGGATTGTGATCTTTGGGAATAAGAACACAAAACAAAGAATTTATTCTTCCTCCTTCCCCTACCTTCAATTTCCATTGATCATTCAACATATATCGTGCTTGATGATGTTCCAATAGGCCTTGTAGAAGTGAATAGTGAAGTCATCTGATCCTAGGTCCTTATCTAGCTCAAGGTCCCATGTTGTGTGAACTACTTTGTCCTCCTCTATCATTCATAGCAAGGTGATATTGTCTACGTCAAATACCTCTATAGGGATATATTGAATCATGTATAGTATATTTTCCTCTTAAGAGAGATCTTTTTTTACCAAATAGATGTCCATAAAATTATCCTAAGTTGTCGCAAGACGTTCATTAAACTAGGAGATATTTCTTCCATTATGGAATTCTATATATTTCACATGATTACACACTTGTCAAGTGAACGATTGCTTATGGAAAAATTTGGTATTTCGATCATCCCCCTGCAATCACAAACTTCTTGATTTATGGTACCAAAATTTTTCCCCATTTTGGAATTCTTGTTGCATTTGCTCTATTAATTGTCTTTCCTTGGCTTGCAAAGCCTCCATTATCTCCATAAAAAATGATCAGCCCAAAAATGTATCCTAAATAAGAAATGGAAAAGAGGTCATTAGCAACATTGATCATATCATAGGTCAAACTCCTATTTCGCCCAAAAACAATTATGGTTGCATAAGAAACAATGTGGGTTTAACTTGTTGGCTAACTCATTATGCACAAGAAACAATGTGGGGTTAAATTATTTTTCAGATAAATGATGTGGAATTAACTTTCCATTTTGAAATTTTAATGAAAATAGGTTAATGAGGTCTTTGAACATTTGGAAAATCCCTCATGTTTTCATCCTTTTGGATTTACCTAAAACATGTGCTCAAACCAGGTAATTTTCCTTCCTTAAACAAACTTTGCAAGAAAACCCCATAAATAAACTAGGTTGGAAGTCATTCTTGACTAAACCTAACAAAAGAGCCTTGTGAAAAAATTAGGTCCAATGCCCTGTTTGAAGGAACATTGTGAATACTATCAGAGATTCATTTTAACAAGTTGAGTTGGATTCCATACATAAACAAGCACTAATCAAATCTTATTGGATGTGATCCCTCAACAAACCGAATTGGATGGCATGGAAATATTTTGAACCATTAAAAATTATGGTGATCCAATGGTATGATGTTTTAATTTTTATTTTCATAATGATTTTTTTTTAATTTTTTCTCAAGCTATATATGTGTGTGTCGGGGGGTGTTCTATTACTAAGTTATTGAAGGTACATGATATAGACAATTTATTATAGGAAAAATATACATGTTTTTATGGAAAACCATTACAGAATTAAAAATTATTCCAAGGTCAATTATTTTATGGGATTTTAAAGGAAGATTATTATCAATTGTTCCAAAGGGAGATTGTTATCAAATGTTCCAAAGGAATATTGTTATCAAATGTTCTAGATTTTGGTTTCCACCCACTAGGATGGAAGGTATGTGTGATAAAGAGTTACTTAATAGACAAAGATATAGATTAATTGTAGAATAATCATTGAACTCACTTCATCAATTTATTTCTTGTTAGATCACCCATAATTAATTGTTGTTTGAGGTACCTTGAAGTTTTTGGTTTTCATTGTATAATCTAAAATGACTTCTAAAACCATTTATCCAAGTTTATTTAAGTTTGATTAATGTAAGTGCTTAGAATCCCTATTTTTTCATGTTATATTGTCTTCTTCTTTTTCGTGCAATCCATTTCGTGGGAAAACCCATCGAGCACTTCCTCTCATTATGAGGATGGTACCTATTGATCCATATTTTCAACCGGTCTATTATTTCCATTCAACCACTCTTAGGATTTATTTTACATTTTTCTTAGCTTATTTTCTTTACTTTTCTTCTCTTACATCAAAATAAAAAACCTCCAAGCACTTAATCTTTTTTTTTTATGATGTGGATACGGAGTTGCATAAATATGCTTAAATATTTTTTTAATTACTTGGGTCCGCAACCCCGCACTCACCAAGACTCTTACATTGTTTCTTTGTTCATTTTCTTTTGGTACTTGGTCAAAATTCAAGCAATGCATATGTGGAGCCACGTGCCATCCCTAAATCCTTTCCTAAGTTTCCACCTTCTCAAATCCACAGGTCTGCATCCACTTTTCACTTATTTTTCATACTTAGCCATATTTCTCACTATGGAGAGAATATCCTTACTCCTCATCACTTTTATATGACTCGTAGATCCTCAACCTGGAAATTTCGCATTTTTCCCAACACTTAACTATATTTTTGAATCCCAATGAGGTCATCATCACCCTTTCTCGAAGATTGTTTCACAAGCGTTTAAGTTTGCAACCCCACAAGTTCGCATTTCTATAACATTTCCCATACATCATTTTAGACCTCCGTACTTAACACTTTTCATTTATCATATCATCACATTGCCATTTCCCGTCAAATTAATTACCCTTTCCACATCATCTGCCACTCATAAAATCATAATGTCATTATTAATCCACAATAAACCCAAATCCCATGATAGTTGATTACATTTAAAGCATGATCTATGGTTGATTGAGTTACCAAGGCAGTACGTAGTGGAATTTAAGTAGAATAAAAATTCCAACATGTAAGTATCGACAGTAGCACCACCTTTGTAAAAAGAAAAAAATATGTCAAGTAAGAAGAAGGAAGTATTTTTTGGAGATACATTGAACACACTTAGTCGCAAATATCAACAATTCTAGTGGTCTAGGGCATACAAGTACTACAAAAATTTTCCTCCAATTGAGAACAAGGAGAACCTAATCTGGACCTCAGTAATCTCATTAGCAGTATGTGTTCCAGAAGTAACTAATATGAAAGTGAGAATTCAATGGTGTGCAAATAAATTTGTTTATGAATGAAGAATAATTCAAATGCAAGGTCATCAACTAATTTCTTTAGCTCCCTCAACATTTTCTAAAATGTTATGACTACCTGCGCCAACTATGCGATTCAAGAGCAAGGAAGCTGATGAATTTTTGAAGCAACATAAGGGGGGGAACATACTGTTGAGAAACTATTTGGAAGATCCAACCAACAACCTCAATACTTCTAGAATCGATGTAAACTTGATAAAATACCCATACAGAGAATTTTCTTGGTTATTTACCTGCATTCACGGATTGGAATATACTATGTTTATAATAAGAAATGTCATATATGCTATGCATTATGCCCTTCATGAAAAATATATCATCGATTGGGGTTATCTCATTTCAAGTGAAACTTCTTTCTAGTTGAATAACCTCAAAAAGACCCATTGGTCCAATAAATCCCAAATCTAGCAAATGGCATTCATATCTTGTTACATCGACTGATTATTTCATGAAATGGAAAGAAGAAGTATCTTTAAGAAATGCATATTATGACCACTTGATCCATTTTCTCAAAGAAAACATATTATCCATATTTGGCGTGCCAGTAAAATTCATAACCGACAATGTTTCAATATTTGTTGGCTCTAAATTCACAAATTTTTATGGTGAATATGGAATAATTATGGGTCAATATTCCAATTACTACCCACAAGGAAATGGTGTGGCATAATATATAAACAAGACATTGATTTAGATTATCAAGAAAATTATTGAGGCTAACCACAAGAATTGGCATAATAAATTGATAGATGCACTTTGGGCAAGTCGACTTACTCCAAAGAAGGGAACTAGATATTTTTATTTTACTTCAGTATATGGAAAAGAGGTAAGATTACCTTTGCACATAGAACTGAATGCAGTATCACTAGTTGTTAATGATGAAGATGAGGAACAATCACCAATGTCAAGAATACATAATGAAATTTTACAACTCGAAGAGAAAATAGAGAAGGCGGTATTAGAAATAAAAAAGAGGCAAGAAACAATCAAGAAGTGTTTTGATAAAAGTACAACTGCAAAGGATTTTCAAAAATACCAATTAGTTTTTCTATGGAACAAAGAAAAGTAAAATCCATCATATCACACAAAATTTGAAGCTCCGTGGATCGTCCCATACCAAATTGAAAGAATAAATGGTCATAATTCATACATCCTCAAAAATATGAATGGTGCAATTCAATCATTTCCTGTCAAAGGGAAATATCTCAAGCATTTATTTTGTTGATTCCCCAACAGCCAAGAAACCTTGTATATAGTTTTTCTTTTATTGTATACATTTTTTTTTGTTTTACTGGACTCCATAGCCCAATGGAACATGATTATGGGTTCTCAGCAACCCATAGGGGGTCACTGTCCCACAGTTGGAGCTAGATGTTAATCCATATTTTCGAACGGTCTATTATTTCCATTCAACCACTCTTAGGATTTCTTTCACATTTTTCTTAGCTTAATTTATTTACTTTAAATTCTTCTCTTACATAAAAAAAAAAAGAATCCAAGCAGTTAATCATTTTCTTTTATGATGCATGTGCCAAGTTGCATAAAAATGCTTAAATCTTTTTTGAATTACTCAGGTCTGCAACCCCGCACTCACTAAGACTCTTACTTCACTTCTTTGTTCATTTTCTTTTGGTACTTAGTCAAAATTCAAGCAATGTGGATGTGGAGCCATGTGCCATCCCTAAATCCTTTCCTAAGTTTCCACCTCCACAAATCCGCAGGTCTACATCCACTTTCCACTTTTCACTTATTTTCCATACTTAGCCATATTTATCATTGCAGAGTGAATCTCCTTACTCCTCTTCTCTTTTCTATGACTCATAGGTCTTCAACCCTGCAACTCCACATTTCTTCCAACACTTACCCATATTCATGAATCTCAATGCGGTCATTGTCACCCTTTCCCAAAGATTGTTTCACAAGCATTTAAGTCTACAACCCTGCAAGTCCACATTTCCGTAACATTTCCCATACATAATTTTACACCTCCATACTTAACACTTTCCATTTATCATACCATCATATCGCAATTTCCCGTCAAATTAATTACCCTTTCCACATCACCTGTCACTCATAAAAGCATAATGTTGTTATTAATGAACAATGCATCGATTAAGGGTCGCAATAAACCCAAATTCCATGACAATTTATGACATTTAAATCATGATATATGACTAATTGAGTTACCAAGGAAGTACATAGTGGAATTTAAGTAAAATAAAAATGCCAACATGTAAGTATCGACAGTAGCACCACCTTTGTAAAAAGAAAAAAAAATGTCAAGTAAGAAGAAGGAAGTATTTTTTGGAGATACATTGAACACACTTAGTCGCAAAGATCAACAATTCTAGTGGTCCAGGGCATACAAGTACTACCAAAATATTCCTCTAGTTGAGAAGAAGGTGAAACTAATCTAGACCTCAGTAATCACATTAGTGGTATGTGTTCCAGAATTAACTAATATGAAAGTGATCATTCAACGGTGTGAAAATAAATTTGTTTCTGAATGAAGAATAATTCAAATGCAAGGTCATCAACCAATTTCTTTATCTCCCTCAACATTTTTTAAAATGCTACGACTACCTACGCCAACTATGTGACTCAAGAGAGAGGAAGCTGATGATTTTTTGAAGCAACATAAGGGAGGGAAAATATTGTTGAGAAAGTATTTGGAAGATCCAACTAGCAACCTTGGTACTTCTAGAATCGAGGTAAACTTGCTAAAATACCCATACAGAGAATTTGCTTGGTTATTTACCCACATTCTCATATTGGAATATACTATGTTTATAACAAGAAATGTCATATATGTTATGAATTATTCCCTACATGAAAAATCTATCATCGATTGGGGATATCTCATTTCAAGTGAAACTTCTTTCCAGTTGAATAACCTCAAAAAGACACATAAATTTTATATGGCTTCTTACCTCATTTTCTCCATTGCTTATGGCCATGTTTTTTAAAATTTTCCTCTTGCAAAGCATGTGGATTTTAAGTTAAATATAGTTTATGTGCGGTATTCAATTTTGTACAGACATAAATCCCAATATATTTTTTACCCAGTCCACAACAATTTCATCTCAGAATTCAAAAGGTTAATATTTGGACAGAGCACATCACGGTTATCCTTAGAAGCAACTTCCTTCCTCAATGGAAACATGATTTATGAGTTGTCCAAAGAATTCACTGTAATTAGAGTATTTGGGAATAAGGATAAACCTTTCCTCTTACCATTTTATACATAAGATAAACTATTTGTTGGAGAATTATGCAGGCAATACAAAACTTGGGCCTGTTTCTTCCATGACAAAAGGAAAAAAAAATTATACCCCTACCATGGAAAATTGGGGATTTTTTTGTTAAACACATAACTCACCTAAATGAGTTGGTATAACTTCATGAACAAATGGATTTGAAGGAAGCCAAACTTTTCGAAGGTTTTGACCCAGATAGAAAATTCACTACACATACACAGTTAGTCGAGTATGCTTCACACTTTATCAAAATTGAACAATTCCAAGAAGGTGGTGGAGATAATTTGAATCTCGAAGAACCAACGACCTACCTAAATTCAAAGAATACAGGAGAAGTAAATAGTACAAATGATTGATACAAATAACATGGCAAAGAAACAACAAATCAAAACCCTAACTCATTGGCAACGTCTCAAAGAAGCACTCCATCAAGAATGAAGAATAGAACCAGTGGAATGGATACTAGAAAAACACCAATTGGAGGCTCAAATGACGGTGGAGATAAAAAACCACCAAGGAAAATCCTTGAGAAAACATATGTTGCACACACTCCTATAAAAAGAAAAATAAATTTTTCATCAGTGGAAATAAATGCACCAAAAGACCAGGGAATTCCCCATGCTATGTACATGGATGAAATCATTGAAGAACCTGATTGGTCTGCACAAAGGTTGTTAAAGATGAGAGAAATAGTTGATGATATTATGACTTGGGATCCCAAGATATTTGAAGAGGATTTTTTCACTCTTCACCACGCGGATTACAATCCTGAACCCAAAACAATATTGTTAGAAAAAATTAATACCAAGAATAAAAAGTCATATGAACAATGAAAATATTTTATTGACTTGGATGGAATAGCACCATATAGAATTGCATGTTTTCATGGAGCTACCAGAGATGCATTAAAACAATCAATTGAAAAAATGGAGAAAGGGAATTTGGAACTAATGAAAAGAGTGAAAGAATTAGAAGTTGCTCTAGTACCAGCACCATTGTTCCCAGAACCTTTAAGTTCTATGCAACCTGTACTTGAATTAGAGGAGATCTCAGGAAGTAGTATAAAATACAAAGGCTCATAAATTTTATTGTAGGCTATAAGAAATTATGTTGGTGATGGCATACAAAAACAGGTTGATATAATTCAGGAAATTTGGGATCTTGCCCAAAATATTGCTAGTTTTTCCTCCAGAATAGAGAATTTCAAAGAATATTTGCAGAAAGATTTGGAGAATGATGAAGGATTTTTCAAGGAAGTTGTAAATAAATTTTCATCTAAAGTTTCCTATTTAAATGAAGCATGTCTAAAGGAACAAAAACTTCCTTCTCCTTATCATATGAAGCAAATTAATGCATGTTGTTTAAAGAGAATTAAAGAATTAAGAGAAATGATAAATGAAATTGAGGCCCTAAGGAATAAAAAGAGTGATTTATTTCTTAAGATTTTGGGTCTTACCAAGGAATTAGATGGTCATGATTTATTGATGGATACCATGATATTAACCAAAGAATATTTAATGGGACAACTTAAAGCATTAAAAGTTGCTTTGGCTAATGAATTTACCGAAACCATAGAATTTTTTGAAGATGAAGTTGAAAGATGGTTGGCTCGGTATATCAACGGGAATGACAAGATGGACGACACATTGCATCAATTATAACTATACCTGAGTGAATTTGAAAGATGGTTATTCGATATTAAAACCAAACATGAAATCACTGTGGCACCTTTGAGAGAGTACATTGAGGAATGGTTGAAAAAGGCGTTAATTGAAATTACTGAACCAGAAAATCAAGAAATAGTTAGAGAAATTATGCCACCTCAACCATAAAATATGTCTATAAAGGAGCCAACTGCAAGCAAGTGAAGATATGAGATTTCTCCATCATAGTTATTCGAACATAAACTCTACTCTTCAGTTTTTCTTCTGTCCATTTCCTCTACAATAATTTATCACCTTGCCTTTGACTACTCGGTTTTCTATGGGATTTAGGATGATTCTTGATTTTCCTTCTCTTATCTACCAGGTATTTTCATTTTATGGTCCGCGGGAGCCAATCCCAGTCCTTTTTTAAGGGAGAACGCATTTTACTTTCTTTTAAAGACATTTAATTTGTATTTAAAGACTCATTATTATTTTTTAGACTCCAAGAGAGCTACTTGGGATATTACAGTGTTGTATTCTCAAATAATTTGACCAGAAGCTTGAGTTACGAAATGTTCTATCTATCATAATATTGTTGGTGCTTTACTAAAATATAATTTAAATCTCTCTTTTATTTGTGGTCCATTCCCTGTTCTCTCTATTTGTGGTATTGTTAAATGTTTTGATGAATGTTATGATGGATATATCAGCCTTTTATATTCTGTATGCATATTATCTATTCACATTGTAGATATTGTACGTATGATTTTCTTTTAACACCTAGTCCCAAATCTCGTGTATTTTTTTACCTTGAATGCGAATGTAAATATTAAGTCTGGTCCTTCTCATAATTTGTTTTGTTTCATTTTATTTTCTTGGAATCATAAGAACAAGAGTGCCACCTCTTTAAACATGAAGGGGGATTCATATCCTCATGAGGTTGACCTTAAGACCATAAAAAAGTCTTTTATATCAACAGTACCCAGGGTAAATGAGATTTTGTAGAAGCTCGAAGCTTTTTCATGTCACTTACATGAATAGAACCTACATGGAGAGGATAACACTCCATCACACAACTATTTGGGCTTAGACCCAATTGACTTCATGTAATATTTTCATGAGGCTTGTTACTTTTCTTTTCTAATTTATGTTGTACATTTTTTGTTTCTAAGCATGAAATAAGAGTTATTTATCATATATTTTATATGCACAATACTCAATTTTACCCTTAATAACTTGATGCAAAAATATGTTAGGAGAATCAATTTTGTTCTAGATGCAAGGCTAAAACCTTGGTTTCAAGGAGAAAAGAAATTGAAGGTTCTCACTAAAGGTTATATATTGTTTAGTATTTATATTATGCATATAGAGATAGATTATGTTTTCACTAATTTCTTTCCAATTCAAAGATCTCATGTGTAATCTATGTAGCCCATTTGGGCATC
>SNQJ01S0160790.1:21792-40134 GCA_010110895.2 Picea sitchensis
TGTAGCTGCCATATGTATAGTTTATAGCCTACATACTTCTCTACTTTAAAATCATTCGACTCATGATTGTTTATGATCGTTCTCATGTGACCTTCAAGGCAGAATCAATCGCCTCTTATTATGACAACAAAACATCCTTGCTCATCCACTCTTTCTTCTCTTTACACTAATCTTTCTTGAGGGAATGGAACACATTCCCCTTAGGCTATCATTCAAAATATAACTTTCATGACTCTTCAGAATGGAGTCAACCATGCAACCATGCAACCATGGTATTCTTCTACTATTCATTCAATCTTGGCAAGTGCTAAGCTTGCCTCACATTTCACTCATCAGGGAAACCATATTGGGCCTTTAGTATACTTATACTCTTACATCATACATGTGCATCACTCACACATTTGATATCATTCGTATCTAACCGGTATTAATATCAGGTTTCATAGCAAGAAGCTTCTCAATGCATTAGATCCATGCACTCCAGCATACACACACAACTAAGTATTCGTCATACTAGATTAGTTTTATCATTAGTGTTCTTTAGTTAGAGATTACAGTCTCTTACATGACTAATCTCATGGTTATAACTCATACTGGTGTTGCCTTCTCTTTATAGAAATGACCAACTAGGGTCACTCTCCCTTCTATACTATAGCAGCTGGCAAGAAAACTTTCTTGCCTCAACTTCTATAGGTTTACTCATCTCACTTTTCCTCTGGTCATGAGGAGTTATATACTCCGAGTTTAATATTAAGCAATAATTATACGGCCAAGGATCCTACCTAATTCTATCAGATTCCTTTAAGCCCACAAAGGTATTAACCATTATATAATCAACCATCATTAGTGCCTGAGGTTCCAACTGCCCATGCTTAGAGGCAGTGTCACGAACGTTAGGTCATCTGCCTTTTGGGCTTCAGCTACCCTTGACAGAACCTTGCCACCTTCAACTATCCACATTCAAGCCTTATTATCAATTTTAATTAGCATATCCCTACTCAGGTAAGAGTAGTTATCACTTGACAAGGGTTAAATAATTTCTTTTGTTGAAATTCAACAAGAATTCCCAAAATCACAGGTTCAATCTGCAATCCTTTTTCTGCAAGGAGTAAATGAAGATAACAATACCTCTTTAGGTGACTCTCTCATGAGCCCAAGCAGGCCAAGTGTTGTAACCATGCTCTAATACCATTTTGTCACACACCCACAATGGGGAATAAATAAATTTCTCTTTTCTTAAAGGACAGAATCTCCATTCATGGTTCCTAATTTGGAAGATCAGGGAATCCCGTCCGACCTCCTGGTCAAGGATCTTTGATTATGGTCTCGTTCTATAGTTAAACACATAATCTTTCGGCTTCTTGGTACAGGTTTAAGGGCACCCGCGACCTTCCCTTTCGCCCTGCTGCGAAAGGTCAGAGTGTCGGGCGTTAGCTCCTTTTGTGTGATAGACCCCCTCTTGATGTGACCTTGGTGATGACCACGCGATTTCCAACACGACCACAAGTAGTTTGGAGTCAAACTACTTTTGGGCTCGCAATGCTCTCACAACCTCCATGTGTCCTCTTAAGGAAACCACAGTTTGAATTGCGGTCCACCCTCAATATCTTAAACTCCTCGCAACTCTTGTCCTTGCAATGTTACGGGATCGTCGATCTCACGATCTTGACGATAACGGATAAATCGACGATTCAAATCTGCGCCTCTTGGATCTACATACCAATTCAATCTCCAAGGAATTTTTATTGTACCAAGGGATTGTCAAATATTCCAGCTTAGAAATGGGAGATCTTTTCCAACGGGCCGCTCTCTCAGGTATGACATCAAATTACCCTATATCTCATTCTCCCCCTTTGTGCGATAATTTTTTTCATAAGAGCTCTGTCGTTTCTGAGGGATTGTACCACACACTCTCCCCTTCGCCTTTTCCCCCTATTTCCACCTCCCCTCAACTTGTTTCTACGACCCCTCAGTCAGACCCTTCTCCTTCCACTCCACCCGTTGATATGTTTATCCCCCCTCCCCAACCCTCCTCCTCCTCTACTCCAACAGATTTTTCAAACCTTGCCCCCCTACTCCTCAGTCCCCCTTCCATCCCCTAGCTCTAATCCTTCCTTGGGTCGTCATTTTGCTCCCCCCTCTTCCCCTTCCAACTGTGTTTTACACCCCCTCCTCCCCCCAACTTGTTGTATCTTGGCTTGACTAGGCAGTGTGTAGGCACCATTGTAGGTGAAGAAACAATATCTTCTTTCTCCTCTACAATCTGCTTCTGTTGGATAGAAAGGTCTTGGGCCAAGGCTGCAATGGTTGCAATGTCCTTCTGTACACCTTTTGAACAGATTGTGAAGAGGTTGAATTTTTCAGTATGAGAGATTACCTTGTAATACTGTTTTGGTGGGACAATAGTCAAAACTACCTTTGGTGTACTATAGATATGACCCCCTAGAGTAACAATGACACTACAAGGTCGAGACTCATAAATAACATGGGACTTCCACATATATGGCTGGCCCAAAAGAACATGATAGACATCCAGCGGAGAAACATCACATAATACCTCATCCTTGAAGGGATGAATGTTGTATGACAATCAACATTGTTGGTTGACACAAAGATCTCATCCCCGATGAAGCCACCCGATGTTGTATGGTTGCGAGTGTGGTGTTGTTGACAATCCCAATTGTTTGATGACCTCTGCTGAGATGAGGTTCTTATGGCTTACACTATCAACAAAAAAATACAACGAGTTCCCCTCCACCCACATATGTGGATGAAAAAGGAGCTCCCCCTCTTTGAGATCCGTTGGTTCTTTTGGTTGAATTGTTGCAGCCACGACAATAGTAGTGGTGTCTGCATCGATGATCTGTCTTATCCCATTATCTTCTGAATCAGATTCTGAATCAAGGTTCAACTCCTTTTCTTTGATCTCGGCCACCAATGATTGTTTTGAGCGACTTTATCAGTGTTGTTCCAGGGGATTTTGTGAAAATCACAACACTTTCCAGTGTCCTTTGTCTTTTTGTTACCCTTCTTTTCCCGTGGCTTGGACTAGTTTTCTGGGGGATGGTTTTTAGGGTCATCTTTACCATACTTTGGTTGTTGTGTATTTGTAGACCCAAACTCCCATTTTCTCTGGTGCCTAAATTTCTGCTTGATTTTGACAACATATCGATCGGTTGCTCCCAGTGATGAGATGTCTAGAAAATCCATTTCGGTTTGGATGTACCTATGAAGAGGCCCACAGGTAGCAGACATGGAGTGTTGAGATCCAGGTGACCAGTTGAGCTCACATTGGGCAGACAAAGCACCTCCTCTCAACCACAAATCACCATTCATCGTCAACAACATAGCAGTGTTCGCCACACCAAACTGGCCCAGAAAGGACAATAGGTCTTGCTTCGTGAGGTAACAAGTCCAATCTCATGGAAAGTGTCACTTTAGTAATTGAATCATTTGAGCATGTTGCAAAGGGTCCTTTCTTGATTATGGAATATTTGCTTGGAAATTATACCTTTTTCCTTATCTCACCTTAGCGATTGACATGGTATCCTAGTAAGTTGGTCACCCTCAGGAAAATGGTTGCTACTAGGGGTATCCTTGAAGGGAAATTGTACGATTCCCACTCATACTTACCACTTTCTACACTTCTTCCCCTTTGTTTCATCATCTTTTGGGTTTTTGGGTTCATTAACCCCAAGAAGGGCCTGTACCTCATTTCATGGGAAGAAGGGGATAAAGGACTAGAGGTGTTGTAGCTAGCACTGTAAAAATGAACGCCATAATTTATCCTTCTAGATGCTCGCCCTAAGGTCCTGAGAACCATGAAACACTTCTCCATAAAAATAAAGGACCTTTAAAAAGAAAATAAATAAAAACGTCCTGCGTGATGGGGAATGCATTGTTGTGTCCTTTAATTTCCAGTGCATATGGAACTCAATGTGTAATCATACAATTCCAACTCATACTTACCACTTTCCACACTTCTTCTCCTATGTTTCCTCATCTTTTGGGTATTTGGGTTCATTGAACCCAAGAAGGGCATGTACCTCATTTCAGGGGAAGAAGGGGCTAAAGGCCTAGAGGTGTTGTAGCTAGAACTGTAAAATTCAAAAGCCATAATTTATCCTTCTAGATGCTCTCCCTAAGGTCACGAGAACCATGGAATATTTCTCCATAAAAATGAAGGACCTTTAAAAAGAAAATAAATAAAAATGTCTCGCTTGATGGGGAATGCATTGCAGTGTCCTTTAATTTCCAGTGCATATGGCACTCAATGTGTTCTAACTTCAAGTGGCATTGTGGCACTCTTTTTCTTTCCATTGTACATAACACTTTATGGGTATTCTATATGCACTAAATTACTCAATTAAATTGTCAACCCGGGGTAAGTAAACTTAGAGTTGTGGCACTCTATGAGCCAATGCAGAAAAGATAATGGAAGTATTGTCTAACTAAGGGTATGGTCTATCTAAGGATCAATATACTTAAGAAATTACTCTTTCATTTTTATCAATTAGCAAATCCTATTAATGAGCTTGAACTATTTACCCTAAGCAGCTTCAAACAATGGATTGATGTATTATTTCTAAAGAATCAAATCATAACCTACTTTAAACGAGCTAATATATTCAACCTAATGAGCAACAACAAGTAAATTACTTTTGATCTTTTATCTTTAAGCAAATCAGCAAACAAACGACTAACCTATCAAGACTATTTCAACAAGTAAACTCTATTCTTAAAAAAACTCATAAGCATTTCTATTTTGCAAAGGAGAAATCTTAACCTACTTAATCAAAAAGCATCATGACTGTATTCAGACTCTAATTAATCAAAACTATTCCTAATTTGCAATAACAGGAAAAGAGAATTTAAAGATGATGATTATGTCTTCGGCGCCGAATAACATCACGATGGCATTTGACTATTAGTGACAGTTCAAGAGGTATTAATTCAATGCTGACTTCTACAGAGAAATGGAAAGTGTGAATCAAGCAATCTAACGAAAGCTTTGCCATCATAGAAGCAACACTAAGTGTCTTGGAAATCGATGTGATCTCTAAACTTTATGCATCAATCATTAATGATTAAAAACACTCTTATACTAATTCAAGCACACTCTTATGCTAACTCAAGCAAATTTACAAAAGCATGAACTTATGATTGAAAATATTAATCCAAATCCAATCTTCTAATTAAAATTGCAATTCAAATCTATAACTGATATTTTATAATCTAAACTGGACTAATCCTATCATTAAAACTCAGATTTCAAACTAGAATGCTTTTAGAAACATAACCCAAAAATCTGTTTCTACCCTAGCATACTAAAGCAAGATTAATGAACCAAATAGATCTATGAAAACATAACTGAACTGATAATTAAATTTTGCTTGATTACAACTAATAAAACTTGCAACTATTAATCCATCGAAGCTTGCAAACGATCCTAAATTAAAACTCTGTTTAGACTAATCCTCTGTCTAAATAATACTTTGTTTTAATTACCAAAACCAAATTAAAACTTCAATGCATCATCTAAGTTTGCATCATGCAGGACAATTCATTGTTAAGAAATAAGAAACACAATATGATAAATAGCCAGCTCCTATAAGCAATCTGCAATTTAAAGAAGGATGAATTAGATAAGCAAATTACAATTAGCACACACAGTAATTGAAACTAAAAGATACATACAACAAAGAAATAATATAAATTCTAACTAAGAAAATGAGATAAACACACGATATATCTATACAGTCACCTAGACCACTGGTGGGCCCCCCAACAAGTCATGGCTACTCTTCAATAACAAAACCCAGGCTTAATTCAACGTAATTCTGTCATTAATTAAAAACGAAGTCTGGAACACAAGTTTGCAGAGAAAATGTATGAATTACACAACAAAATTCTTCTTAAAATGTTTTTCTGTGGTCTTGCCATTGCTAGTGGTATTTATAGGTAAATTACAGCTCTAGAGGTCGACCACTGGAAGGGTCGACCTCCTCTAAAAATGGAAAATCCATTAAATGCACTTCTAACAGCTTTAGCTTCTAGAAAATCTATGAGCCACTCAACGATCAACATAACTGCCCAATCTGAGGTGTAATGAGCTCTGTAGCTGGAGGCCACAAGGGGGCACAAAACCCAGATTGTCGATTCATCCACCACATGCCACCAATGTACCAACCGCCAACTCCTCTGCGCTCTAAGTGTTGGATCGTGTGTCGGATGGAGTGCCAGATCGTGTACCAAATGTGGTGCTGGATGAAGTGTCGAACGAGGTACCGGATGGAGGATCAGACCACGATTTTTCTCTGTAACACACAAATCATGCATTAAATCCTTGTAAACATCAAATTGAACTGAATTGAGCTCAAAATCATTGTAAAAACATCAATTACACATACCTGATGCGAATCCATGATGAATCGATATAAAAACATTTGAAAATCCTTCAAAATGGACAATAACATATATAATATCAGTGCAAAAAGGATTCAATCATCGCAATAAAACAATCAAAATACGAACCCAACATTACCCCCACGCCTAAGGATTTGCAGGTCCCACTGCAAACAAAAATGAATTACCCAACATGATTAGACTTGCGAAGGAGGGGTTGGATTAGCTTTAGAATCTTCTCCCTCTTGTCCTAAAGACTTTGTCTTGGGCCTCTTACGACGTTTCAATTGTGCCCAGAGGCTGCGATTGTCATTGGTCATTTGATCAACCAATCATTGGAGAGAATTCACTTTTGCTTGCAATACTGCATTGTCATGATGGAGATGCATATCCATAGTCTTTCGCTCTTCCAACTGTTGAAGCAACTGAGAATTTTCTTGTTGTAATTTTTCAATAATTGGAGTATGATCAGATGTTTCATAAGAGGGCTTGGATCCCTTGATGGATGTAGAAGGTCTATCAATTTTGGAAGCTGATGTAGGCATATGGGAGGTAGGAGTAACATAGTGCTTGTGAGAGGGAGTAGGTTCATATTTTACTCCTCTATCAGGCTCCAACTCTTCTGCAAAAAATTCCGTGAGTCCTTTATGGGGGCTTTCATGATCGAAAGACACTTGGATAGGATCTGAAGTGCTTGGGGGTTTTACATTAGGATTTCCACTTGCACTTCGAGAACTTCTTCGAAAAGATTCCCCTTTGAACCGATTGGCTCCTCTTCTATTCATAGGGACTAAAGGGAAATCTTGTTTAATTTCCTCTTGTAACTTCTTGGATTGAGGATTAATAAGTGTTGAGGGCAATGGAGAATTATTAGTAGGATTTTTAGTTTTCTTGCCTAATGAGGCTGCAGGGGAATCAACAAGTTTCTTGGTATTTTTTTCAGATAGAGAGAAAGTTTCAGTGAGAGGGTTTGGAGTCTTTGGAGAATGAGGCTTAGATGGAGTAACAATCCCTAAATCAATTGATTTCTTGCTGGTCTTGACTGTGAGATGGGGGTTTGAGAATTGATAGAGGAATTCATCCCATGTCTTACCCTGTTTTGTCAACTCGGTTATGACAAGCAATTTGATGAGGCCATGGTGGAATAGATTTTTATGAGGATTGGCCACATTCTTTCGTACTTGGGAAGACATTTTCTCAAGACTTTTCAATAAGTAGAAAGGAAAATTCAGGGGCTTATTAAATTAGAAATGAGCTAACAGACGAAAATGGAAAGCTTTGAAGACAAAGTATCTACCTTCACAAGTGATAATTATGGTAATGACAAACAGGGGATTAATCAACTCATCCTTAATCCATTCTTTGGAGTACCCCTTAGCTCCAGAAACGTTCTGAAACTCAGGCTTGAAAACTTTGTTGTAGCTTGGCTGTGGCAATTGATGGTGCTTGAACCAACGATCTCCAATCCATGGCAATTTCATGGCTGAGGCAATTGACTCCTCAGAGACCAACAAGGCCAAAGACCCTACGTGTTCCATCCTCCAATCGAACCCGAGGGTGAATTGCAGTGAAACTCCATCATCGTGGCCCCGCAAAAAGGCTAAGAATGGTCCCCACCCTGCGCGAAGGAAAATCTCCCTACACTCTGCGAATTCTGGAATGGCCAAGAGCTCGACATAGGAGGAAGGCTTGTAGCGTTTAGGCATGGTTACAATGTGGATAATGAGCATAGGGACGAAATTGGGCAGAGGATAAGTGCAACACAACAAGCATGCATGAGTGAAATGGAAATTGGATCTAACCCTCTGATTTTTAATGCACTCAAGGTGGAAAACGGTTGAATTCGTGAGCGAATTCATCACACACGATTGCCATTTGTGACTATGATTGCGCCGAATTTGAATTTCGAACGGTGTCCTTTGGAGGCAATCATAATCATATGAGAATTAGATCAATTTCCAAGTCTTCGACTTGGACATTTGATCATAAAAATGCATTAGAAATTGTATAATTTAATTGTCAAATGTAAATTTGAACAATATGCCATTTAATCCATCTCATCTTACCTATGAACATGCATATCAATTTAAACGATACGTGTTTTACTTGCAATCGTGGTCACTTACAGTGTGTGCACACCTCATCTGATCCTTCATGTGGCGCATCATCCAGTCGTCCATATGGCACCCCATATGGTATTCCAAATGGAAATCCTGTGAAAATGGAATTTTTTCGTATTGTAATGGATTTTTACCCATAGTACTCAGCTTGGGCACTTTTGACAGTCATGGTGAACAGGAGAATAGACAGGATAAGTGTGAATAGAGTGATCCACTGTTTAATTTCCTTGTCATCGTTCTTGTACACTAAAAACAATCTATTCCTCTGTCCATAGGTGTGTAACACAAATTTGTAGTGAATATTTTAACAGTCTATAATTGACACAAAGAACCAGTTAAGTGGTCTGTCGAAGAAATGTACAACATGATTATAACACACAGTGATGTTAGTGGTATATAATTTAGCATTTCAATAAAAATAACTGTTGATATAATAGCCTATATCATGAAAGAAATATACAAAAATTTTACAAAGATTCTACTTCTTCTTCTCATGGATTATAGATGTTAAGAACCAAATATCAATATAGCATAGAAAAACCTCAGAAAAAGTACTCAACGCCTTGAAAAAGAGATAATTTCAGATAATAAGCCTCTTCGAGGGGGAGAAACCTCCTTTACTGGCAAATGTTCAAGTCTGAGATGATTCCAAAGGTAATCATCTCCTTTGGTATATATAGGAGACTAGGAGGTATAATTAGCTAATGGCCTAAAGCCGACATAAATAAAATAACATTACTAATATAATATGCTTGATTGAGTGTGGGCCAATAATGGGGCTAGCATGCCTCTCCCAGCAAGGACAAGTGTTGTTTGCAATGCTTGATTAATTATGGATTCTTCTGTATAAAGGCTCATCTTCCCAAGTGGAATCTTCGATGATAGTTTCCTCCATTTAGTGATACTCTGAAATGGATCTATTCCTCATTTGTGGTGAATTCTTGTGTCGGTGATGTCTTTAGGATCCAATTATTTTTCCTTCCTCATAAAGTTATAGAAATATAGTTTGGGCGGGATCTTGTCAGCTATAATCTTCTTTAAGCATGAAACGTGGAAAACTAGGTGTACTTTCATTGTGATCACGGTGGGCTCCAGTTTGTGCCATGGTACCAATCTTTTGCAACACCTTATAAGGGGCCATAGTACTTTAATTGATAATTTATTATCCTTCTTTAATAGCTTTGTGAGGGACATCGTTTGTATGGTTGTAGTCTTAAAAGCCCCCAATCCCCTACTTCAAACTTCTTTCCTCTACGATGTTGATATGCTTGTTGTTTCATGTGATTACATTACTTAAGTGGGGTTGTCCTTTAAGATTTGGAGAGAACTTGTTGTTGATTCTAGATGTCATCTTCCTTTGGAACCTTAGATTTTTCTTTTAGAGAGTGATGGAAGGAGGGGTGGTATCCATAAAGTTCCATAGAAGTAATTGTCATTTTGTTGCGGTGAAAGGAAGTGTTATACCACCATTCTCCAAAGGGGGTAGCCATTTGAACCATTATGTTTTGTTTATGGAGATAAAGCGTAGCCTTCCTAGACATTTGTTCACTATCTCAGTTTTGTCCATCAGATTGAGGATGATGGGATGAGCTATGAACCAATTGAATACCCAAAAAAGAAAAAAAAAAAAAAAAAAAAATGTCCAGTGAATATGGTATTTCTGTCACTTACAATAATCCTTTCTTGAGAGTGCATCACAATCACAACATTTTACTTCCCCTTTATAGGATTTCAAAATCATAACCCAATATCTTAGTTACCCATTTTTGTTGTTCTTGAAGATAGTCTTTTGTTCCAAAGAGTATTTAAGACTATCATGATCTGTTTTGACAAGTGCCTATTAGGTAAGGATGCCATTTCTTCAATGTAGTATTGCCATCATTTCCCTCTATAAATGGGTTTGTGTAAGTCACTGGTGGGTGAGTGGGCTTTCAAAACCAAGGGCCTTCAACTTCTTACGTGGGACAACACCAATTCCATTTCTCGAGGGGCATCACATTCCACAATAAAGGTTTTGTGAAGTGCAGGTGGTCAGGATAGAGATTACACATCCACCTCTTTAAGTTGTTCAAAGCTTTACTTGCCTTTGGAGTCCATGAGAAATGCATCCTTCTTAGTTGGGTAATGGATTAAAGGTGTTGTTGCTATTCTTCCATAGTTCGAACAAACTTGCGGTAGTAACTGTCAAACCCAAAATGCTCTAAGATTCTTCTGTGTTTTGGGAATGTTGGATCCATCATGGCCTTAATCTTGTTGAGTCCTACTGCCAGCACCTTCATGAAGTTACAATATGAACCAAATGCTCTACCTCCTTTACTCCAAAACATCCAAATGTTTCTTTTACTCTAAAGAAACATTTTGATGTTTTGGCATATATTTGTTTCTCCTTGTCAACATGTTGCACGTGGTCCTCCCAAGACTTGCTATAGATTAGTATATCATCAAAATACTAACACAAATTTTTGAAGGAAGGGGCTTGAAATGGAATTCATCAACCCTTGGAATCTGGAAGTTGCATTTGTAAAGACCAAAAGGCATGATTAAAAATTCATAATGGCCTTCCTTGAGTTGAATCTTGTTTTGGGATATCTTCTTCCTTCATTCTGATCTGATGATACCACGAGCGAAGATCAGATTTTGTGAAATATGTTACTCCATGTAGTTCATCTAACAATTCATCAATGTGAGGAATGGGAAACTTATATTTAATGGTGATTTTGTTGAGCTCTCTATAATCTCACGGACACATATGCCATGGAGTTATCTTTCTTGAATACCATTACCACTGGTGCAAAGTAAGAACTTTGGCTAGATGCAATAATGCTGACCTCTAACATTTCTTCAAACATGCGCTCAATTTCACTCTTTTTGGGCATAAGGGTATACGTATGGCGATGTTGGGAGGAACACTCCCTAAGGAATTAGGTGAATTTCATGCTCATGATTTGGTGGGTGGAAGACTTTTGGGAATATCTTCCCAAATACTTTGGAATGTATCAATGATCCTTTGGAGATCTTGAGGGAATGAGTAGGCTTGAATGTTTGAACATCTAGTGAGCATAGTTGTGCAATAGCGCCTTGATGCTTCTTTCAATAATTTTTATCGTACCCGTTTGAGCTTATCACCTTACCAGGTTCCTTGTGATACCTCTTAACTCAATTTCTTTCCTTCAATGAAAATTTCATGAAAGAGTTCTTGAAAATTAAAGAAACCATTGTTCCTAATGGTTGTAACCATTTAGTTCTAATTTACAACATCTGCACCACCCATGGGTATAGAAATCATTGGACTAACTAATTTATTCCCCCATAGTAAGATTGATCTTGTGCATTTTCGAGCAGTGATGGTTCCTCCATCTGTAATCATTACCTTGAAACTCTGGCACGGATATACAAAGAAATTGAGATCTTTTGGCTAATTTATAGTGAATGAAATTATGAGTACTACCGAATCAGTGGACTATTACCTTTTTCTTTTTGATGTATCCTTGATCTTTGAGGATTTGAGGAGTGCTAATTCCAGCCAATGCATTTACATGATATCATGGGAGTCAACTCTTGAGGGCCAGAAATTCCTTCTATGTTTTCATCTTGGGGATGGTTCTTGCTCTTGTTCTTCTTCCTCTTCACCAATCTATGTAGAATAATTTCTTCTCACCACACTTATGTCCCCTTCTGTACTAGCGTCACAATTAAAGCATAAACACTTTTCTTTTCTTTCCTCCAATTGTTGAGTGTCAACCTTGTAGGTTGAGGTGTTTTAGAAGAAGGAACATTATTCTCTCTATAGATGTTAATTATTGGTCCTTCTAGTAGCCATAGCCATAGACATATTTTACTTTCAACATTTCTTGCCATACCTTAAATGCATTCTCCAATTATTTGGGTTCCCAAAGGAGAACCTCATGGTGAATGTTATCCTTTAAAAGTTCCTATGAATACATCGATCAAGTGCTCGTTATGGAATATGGGTTACCTTTATATTCAATCTTTGAGAGTTCTAAAATGTGCTTGGTAACTGAACCCTTTTGCTTAAAGACATCAATTGGCTAAAGAAGGTGTGCTCCTTGTATCCCTCACTTAGTGTGCTATCATTTATTCTATGAAAATTGTCCAGGTGACAAGTGATTTGGCAGGGGCAAAGCCATGATACCATACAAATTGATTAGGTTCTAAATATGAAAACAATTACCATTTGTGTATGTGGCACATTATGGAGATCAAAGAATTGCTCCATCACAGAGATATCCATGTGATTGGGTCCTTGCCATCAAACTTCCCTCATGTAATCTTAGGAACTTGGTTGGTCTTTAAAATAAAGTTGGAGTTCTCCATTCTTGATTCACCTTCCTTGTGTCCTCATGCTTGAATTTCATGGGATGCATTTTCACTTTGGTGTCTTCTCTGTTCTGAAATGTTTCAATACTTCCTTGATCTCCTCTTTTAAAACCCTCCATCATCTTGTAGTTCATCTTTTATTATTATCTTCTTTTTGTAAATCATTTTTTGTCCCCTCACGCATTTCTTCACCTTCATCAAAGAGTCCAGAGTAGAGTTTTTGGAAAAACTTTTTGTGTAGAAGTTCCCTTTTAGGTGGCATGTTGGCCAAGTATCACTTTTGAACCTTGATTTTTGAGGTGGTTCTGCTAGACATTATGTCTTTTTGTTGTATCTCCCAAGTTTCGGCCCTATACGGGTATGAAACTTTCTTTTATATAGTTCTTTGATATTTCTTCTCTGCAATGCCATGGTCTGATCAAAATTGGATGTGCCAAAGTGGAATTTATGGTAGCTTCCCACAACACGATTTGCACAGCCTTTCCGGGAGATCTCACTTATATAGCGTACCCCACAAAAAATGGATTATAAAATTCTAAAACTCACATCAAAAATACTACAGTGAGACTGTCCCTCGATCCAATGGAAACTAAGTCCCTCAATTTGGGTACACTAGGAAGAAGTTATGATTGTTTACACGGAACACCTTCTTGAGACTAGTCAATAGGACTAGTCAGATACCCTATCTTACACAAAGGTGTATCTACAAATTTAAGATGACCCAGAAACTAAAAATTTTACCATAGATACCTTACTAATTTCTGTAAATAGTCTCTAGATTTCAGGGTTTGAAACGTTCTGAGAAAATTGTTTATAGAGAAAAGTCCATGTGACTGATTTCAAGATGATTCCAAAACCTATATTTCACAGGTTTGTATCTCCAAGCGTATAAGGCCTCACCGGGAGTGAATTTTTGAATCCAACTTACCTTGATCTGTCTATTAAATATCCTCAAAGACGTTCCTTCTGAAACATTGGAAAAACAATTATGAAAATGCCAAAGGTGTCTTAGATGTAGTAGTGAAACCCCAAGGATATGGTACCATTACCATATGTTAGAATTAAAATATCAATGTGAAAAACCTCCGAGGAAAAAAAAGTACTCAGCAGAAGAAGAGATGATTTCATATAATAAGTCTCTTCTAGGGGGCAACCTCTGCCTGCCAAATGTTAAATTTACAAGATGATTCAAAATAGAAATGTCTCCTTGGTATATATAGGAGACTAGAAGGTATAGATACAACTAATGGCCTAAAGGCCGACTGTAAATAAAATAACATTACTAATATAATATTCCCCAATTAAAGAATTAATGAGCCAATATTAGGGATTAACAATAGATGGATAGACAGTATTTATTATTTGTTAGCTCATGAACCCCCTCCCCCACTCCTAGAGTATTGTGACACCTCACAATGAAAAATATAGGAAACCAATCAAATCTCCCAATAGCCGAAGATTTAAATCTTGATGGCAGTAGGGAATAAATTTCTATCATTCTGATGAGGGCAGTTTAGAATGGCCCCATCTGTAGGATAGAACATCCTAAATATAGTTAAGAAGAGTTAGGTGAGAGGGAGTCATAGGATAGTCTTGAAGTTAGTTCCCAATGGCAGATTATGGAGTTCATTGACCTTCCAAGCAACCATGCATACTTCTTGTCATATTTGTCTACAATTAATGTCTTACATCGGGACAAGTTTAAGATTTAGGAATTTTATTTATTATTTTTGTCAAATTATCATCCTCAATAGTTCACAGAATGCTTGATGCAGTAAGTCTATTGATTACTCGGCCAGAGTTTACCTAGTCATACCTGGTGTTGCAGAAATGAGACACGTACAGAATATCAGTGAGGCCAGCCTCTTACACCCTCAAATGCTGGCCACCCATATTTTAAAGATTAGGTTAACCTCTTACACCCTCAAATACTGGTCCACCATCTTTTAAGATTTTAATATAAAGATTGCTTTGTGCAAGAAGATGGGGAGACAACTCTGAAAAAAAAACTTTTCTCTTTTTTTTTTTTTAGATTGGGATGATATTTATGTTAGAGGATGACTCTCCTTTATGTATTCCTTAGAGATTTTCCTCATGTAAGTGGTAATTAAGCGGATGTATCCTATCTAAAGATATGGTATAATCAAGCATTTTTAGTGTGTAGTGGATGGTACCATTGGGAAAGAATAAAAAGTTATCTTTAGGCTCAACTCACTTTTTTTTTTTTTTTTAAGTTATTGTGATGTTTCCATCGCTAACCGTTAATCAAAATTACTTGTTACTCTTTAATAAAGATACTTTACTCACTTACTCAGGGTTCTTGGGGAAATTGTACGAGTAACCTCTAAGTTTGATAGTCAAGGTATCACTTCCTTATATCCTCTAGTGGTGGAGGTTAAGAGAAACTGCCAAAAAAGAAGATGGAAATCTTTACAAAAATGTGGCTAATTATTGCAAGTCATTATTCAATTGATGCCTAGCAGACAACAAGGTTCAAATATAGCAATATTTTTGAAGGAAAATACTTCCCTTTTTTTGTCTCCTTGAAATTGTCTACTCTTGGTGAAATAAATACCTACAGAAATCTCTAGAATTGTCTATTAACATACTTAAAATTATTTACATATGTACAATCGAAAATTCAAAAAAAGTTTCAAGAACAGGGGGAAACTTCCCCATCTACTAAGGCCAATGCCTTGTCAGCTGACATGACCTGTAGAAAATATTCTTTGGAAATGGGTCTGCGATAAAGTTTGATTTGGTGTCCATTAACTACGAAAGATACTTGCCCATCATCAATTGTTTTGATCTTATCAACCCCTTTATCATACACAATGACTACCTCATAAGGACCCAACCACCGAGTGGTAAGTTTTCCTTTGAAAGTTTTAAATCGGGAGTCAAACAACAAAGCCCAATCACCAGGTTGGAAGTGTTTCTTCTTAATAAAATTGTCATGCTACTTTCTCCTTTGGTTTTGAACTAATATTGTTCGTTGGATAACATCTTGCCTAATCTCGTCCAACTATTTTAATTGTAGGGCTCATTGTTTATGAGCCTCATCTAAGTTTAATCCCAATTCTGTGGCAATACAGAAAGTCCTTACTTGGAATTCTATTGGTATAAGTACTTGTTTTCCATACACTAGCTCATAAGGGGTATGCCTAGTGGTGTTCCTCCAGGTGGTCTGATATGCCCACAAAGCCTCTGGAAGCCTATCAACCCAATCCTGATGGTGTAATTGAATATTCTTGGTTAAGATAGCTTCCAAAACTTTGTTTGTGGAATCTACCTGACCATTAGCTTACAGGTGACATGGAGAAGACTTGCAGTGCTTGATCCCATATTTCTCCGTTAATTCTCTCATCATCTTGGAAGTGAATTGAGTGCCTTGGTATGTAACAATCTCACAAGGAACACCAAAGCGGGTAAATATATCTTCATAAATGAATTCAACAACAGATTTTTCGGTAGCCCTAAATAGGGCTTTTGCTTCTACCCACTTAGTGACATAATCTGTACAAACCAAAATATAATTTTTCTTACGAGACATGGGTGAAATTGGTCCTACAAAGTCAAGGGCCCATTTCTCAAAAGGTTATATCATAACTTGGGCACGCAAGGGCAGATTGTCAGCCGACATGTGTCTTCCTATCCTTTGACAACTATCACAACTCCTCAGATATTTGGCAGCATCCTTAAAATTTCTAGGCCAATAGTAACTTGAATGTAACACCTTATATGTTGTATGTTTGTCTGAAAAATGGCCACCACATGGTCCATCATGAAAACTTCGTAGGATTTCTGGTATCCCATCTTCTCAGACACATCTACAAATAATCAAGTCTGGACCGGTACAAAAAAGGTCATGGCTAACCCAAGAGTAGTTAGCACTTTGTGTGATAATTATATGCTTTTTGTGAGGCGACAAATGAGATGGTAACTTCCTAGTAGCCAAATAATTTGCCATATCTGCAAACCATGGGGTATTTACAGAGAGGGAAAAAATATGCTCATTTGGGAAACTATCATCACCCTCATGTTTTATGCGTGAAAGAAAATCAACTACCAAATTCTCCTTTCCAGGTCAGTCAAGGACGGTGATATTGAACTCTTACAATAACAGGAGCTACCTAGTCACTCGACCATTGGTAATGGGTTTATTCATAATAAATCTAATAGCAGAGTGATATGTATGTACAAATACTTCGTAACCTGTGATGTAGTGGTGAAACTTATTGATGGCATGGACCACTACCAAGAATTCCTTTTCGGTAATTGTATAGTTTAACTCAGCAGGGGACAAGTTCTTACTCACAAAATAAATGGCATAGGATTGATGGTGTTCTTTCTGTCCTAATACTCCTCCTATTGCAGTATCGAAGGCATCAATGGATATGTGAAATGGAAGAGCCCAATTGGCCCCCCTAAGAACTGGTGCCACAAATAACTTAGCTTTCAGAGTTTCAAAGGCGGTTTGACATTGATCAGTCCAAAGAAAATCAACATCTTTTATCAACAATCCAAACATGGGTGCAACAATCTTTGTGAAATTTTCAATAAATCGCTAGTAGTATCTGACATGTCCAAGAAAGCTTCTTACCTCTTTTTGAGTCATGGGAGGTGGAAGTTTGACGATTACCTCAATCTTAGCAGGATCGAATTTAATCCCTTTAGATGAAATGTGATATCCTAAGACCACTCCTTCAATCAACACAATTTTACATTTTTCATGACTCAAGGATAGGTTCATTTCTTGACATCTGATAAGGACTTTTTCTAGATTATCTAGGGCTTCCTAGTAAGTATTGCCATATACTGTAAAGTTGTCCATGTATACCTCCACACAATCATGAATACGATAAGCAAATAACCCTAGTACTGCTTGTTGAAATGTGGCAGGAGCATTACACAACCCAAATGGTAAGACCCTATAGGCATAGGTGCCCCAAGGACAAGTGAAGGTAGTCTTGTCCCGATCCTCGGGTGCTATGAGAATTTGGTTGTACCCACTATATCCATTTAAAAAGGAGAAGTATTTCTTTCCTAACAGGGTATCCAAGACTTTTTCAATGAAAGGAAGAGGAAAATAATCCTTTAGAGTGGACTTATTAAGCTCTCAGAAATCGACACAAATTCTCCATTTCCTGGTTACTTTCTTTGGAACCACTACAAGTGGGGATACCCATTTACTGTCGGAGATGGGATAAATAAATCCGACATTCAATAATTTTTCTATCTCCTCTTTTACTATATCCTTGAGTGTCAGGTTCATCCTTCTCTGGGGCTGCCTAACAGGTGTTACTTCTTCCTGGGTATATATGTGAAAAATGCATGTGTTAGGGTGTATACCCTTCATATCAGTATATTCCCAGGAGAATGCCCCTGATTGTTCTTTAAGGACATTTACTAACTACTTTTGTTGGTCTGTATCTAGTCCGGAATTTATATGTAGAAATTTCCCTAGACTAATCTCATA
>SNQJ01S0160790.1:40144-61817 GCA_010110895.2 Picea sitchensis
AGTCAAAATAGAAACTTTGGCACCAATAGTTTCAACCGGCTCAAGTAAAGTCCCAAACATCCAAGCAGTAAGAAGACCTTCCCATCAAAGGGATACCTTTCCTAGAAAAGAACCTTGGGATACTTTGTTATCTTCAAGGATAAAACCATTTAGGTACTCTCTTTTTGGAAACCAAACCAGTATGGATGATCAGGAGGATCACAACCATGTAAGACACAAGGAGGGAGAAGAAGTTGGAAACCAAACCGAAACCACTTTCAGGTTTCCAATTTGGGATACCACACATAATGTCAACATGAAGAACATTCCACTCTCGGCACTGCCCACATTTTACGGTAAAAACAATGAAGACCCGGATACCTTCCTATTTGAGTTCGACATCTTGTGTAGGAGCTACAATTACTTACAAGATGCCCAGAAACTAAAACTTTTTCCTGCCACCCTCAAGGATTTCGCACTAAGATGGTTCATGGGGTTGGGAGAGTCCAGTATTAGGTCTTGGGAAGGTATGAAAGATATATTTCTTAAGAAATACCAAGACTACTCCAAGTCCAAGGATTATCGTAATGATATTTTCAAAATCCAACAGTTAGAGGACAAGAATCTCGAGGATTATATGGAACAATTTGCTTATATTTCATGGAAATCGAAGTACCGTGACCTTCCAGATGATGAATTCAGGGATCTTTTCCTTAAAGGAATTTCAGAAGAATACTTAGAGACACTTAACCTGATGGCATCAGGTGACATCTCCCATAAACCATTTACCGAAATCTATGAAATGTGTAGGAATTACTCAAGGAGTAGAGCCAAAACAGGGAAGAGTGTTCATGATACTTATAGTAGAAACCTAAAAGCAGTTAGTTCAGGTGATATCAATAGGGTAGAGATAGGGAACCTCTTAGAGAACTTCAAAACGAATATCTTAAGTAAAATAGGTTCCCAATTGGACACCCTAAAGATTAAAAAGAAACAGGAGGAGGAAAATGCAACAATGAGCATATTTTTCCCAAGATGCAGAAGGAAGCATTCCTCAAGGGAATGTCCATTAGATAATATTTCAGTTTGTGGCTTCTACACTAAAAAGCACCTAACTGAAAAGTGCCCATAATTGCCCGGTTTGTTAGCCATCTACAGAAATGGGGATCTTGGGGAGTCCTCTTATGCACCTAGGAGGCCATGGAAGCCTAGGAGTCAGCCTAAATACCCAGATCTACAACCTCAAGTTCCACCCTATTATCAACAACCACAACAGGGGAACTCACCAAGTTGGAAAAAATGGTCTACGCAATATCACCATCCTTGGATACAAGGATGGAGAGGAGGGAATAACCAAGGAAACCCTCAAGATCCACATGTCCCTATGCCCACTCATCCTTACCCACAGTTTCCACCAAACATCCCGCAACTTTTGCCAGGTTTTGTTTCCCCACCTTTACCTCCTATTCCACAACAATCACAACAATACCAGAATGCAATCTCCCCAAGACCGACATTATTACCGACACAACTAGTGCCCAACCCCTATAACAAACCCACTCAACCTCTTCAGAATTTTGAGATGCAAGCCTTTCTGATGTATTTTTTTCTCCTATTCCATTGCAGGAGATTCAACTAAGATTGAGAAAAGTTATGGACAGGTAGAGGCCTTCAGTAGCCATCCAGGAAGAAGTAGAAGAGGAAACCCCCAAACAACCAATGGATGACACTAAGTGGGAAGATGTTATCATTCCTAAAGACTAGGAACCCAAGCTTCCCCAAAATGAACCTTCACAAATTACAAAGGCCCCTCCTTATCTAGAAATGTTAGTGATTGAGAAACCTACCACTCGACTGAAATTTCACATTTTGAATGAATTTAAGAATATATGTGTCAAAATTCCCTTGCTACAAGCCATAAAGCACATTCCAATTTACAGTAAGGTGGTCAAAGAATTGTGTATTAAGAAGTCAGGAAGGAAGCAGAAGGATCCTCCAACAATACATTTGATAGGAGAACTCTCTGAGTACATATTAGAGAAGCCTAGGGTCACAAAATATGGGAAACCAGGGAACCCCGTAGTGATCATAACCATTAATAAGGTTCCAATCATAAACACTCTCATAGACCTAGGGGCATCCATCAATGTTATGATTGTTACTACCTTGGAGGAATTATAGTTAAAACCTCTTCTTAGACCTACCCCAACTATTTTGGAATTAGCAGATTAGACAAAGATTATACCTGAAGGAATCTTGGATGACATCATAATTACATTAGCCTCATGGGAGTACCTAGTAGACTTTCTTGTCATTCATTCAAAGGATCCTACCAAAGGGGATCCCATTATTTTGGGAAGACCTTGGTTGGCCATAGCCAATGAATTTATTGGTACAGAGGAAAGGAGAAATGACCATCTCAAATGGACTCTCTATCTAAAAGCTCACCATATATCCACCAACTCAACCTATCATGGAAAATATATGGTGGCTTGAATGTCCATACCAGAATGAGGACTAGGAAGAACCATGTTTATAGGTGATCATTCTGGGCCTCAGGGGAGCAAATATGGAAAATCCATGCCTAAGCCGGTTTATTTATGTTATCCGTGTGTTGATTTTCCACAATCGTTCCCCAATTTGAGTATATGTTTAGGGGAATATATTTTGATGATTGGACCATCAATTTTTTATTAACTGACGTCTTTTATTTTTAAGATAGATGAGTCTAACACATCTTATACCATGCCATTATGAGATTAGTCTAGGGAAATTTCTACATATAAATTATGGGCTATATGTAGACCAACAAAAGTAGTTAGTAAATGTCATGCAAGAACAATGGGGGCATTCTCACAGGAATATCTTGATATGAAGGGTATACACCTAACACATGCATTTTCACATATATACAGGAAGAAGTAACTTTTGTTAAACCTTGAAGAAGGATGAACCGACACTCAGGATATAGTAAAGGAGATAGAAAAATTATTAGTCAATAGAGTTTATTTGTCCATCAGGCAGATAGTAGGTATCTATACATGGTGGTTCAAAGTAACCGAAATGGAGAATTTGTGTCGATTTACGAGAGCTTAATAAGTCCACTCTAAAGGGTTATTTTCCTCTTCCTTTCATTGTCCAAGTCTTGGATACCCTGTCGGGAAATAAATATTTCTCCTTTTTAAATGGATATAGTGGGTACAACCAAAGCATTGCTCATAGCACCCTAGGACTAGGACAAGACTACCTTCACTTGTCCTTGGGGCACCTATGCCTATAGGGTCTTCCATTTGGATTGTGTAATGCTCATACCACATTTCAACAAGCGTGCACTAGGGTTGTTACATGTATTCATGATTGTGTGGAAATTATACATGGACAACTTTACGGTATATGGAAATACTTACTAGGAACCCTCAGATAATTTAGAAAAAGTCAACCATGAGATGTCAAGAAATGAACCTATCCTTGAGTCATGAAAATGTAAAATTTTGTTGACTAAAGAGTGAATAGGATATCACATTTCATCTAAAGGGATTAAAATTGATCCTTCTAAGATTAGAGTGTCGTCAAAATTTCCCTCCACTGAATCAAAAATTAAGAATCTTGGATATGTCGGATACTATGGCGATTTATTGAAAATTCCACAGGTGTGCCCCTATGTTTGGATTATTGATAAAGATGTTGATTTTCTTTGGGATGATGGAGTGTCAAACCGCCTTTGAAACTCTGAAAGCTAAATCATTTGTGGCACCAAAGCAGTTATTAGGGGGCCCAATTGGGCTCTTCATTTCACATATCCATTGATGCACTTGATACTTTTAATGGGAGGAGTGTTAGGGAAGAAAGAAGACCACCAATCATATCCCATTTATTTTGTGAGTAAGAACTTGTCCTATTTGGTTAAACTATACTACAATTACGAAAAGGGAATTCTTGGTAAAGTGAAGTCCATTACCATCCAAATAAGTTTAGCCACTACATCACAGGTTACAAAGTATTTGTACATACTGACCATTCTGCTATTAGATTTCTTATGAATAAACCAATTACCAATGAATTGAGTGACTAGGTAGCTCCTGTTATTGTAAGAGTTCAATATCACCGTCCTTGACCCGACATGGAAAGGAGAATTTAGTAGTTGATTTCATTTCCATATAAAACATGAGGGTGATGATAGTTTCCCAAATGAGAAAATTTTTTACCTCTCTGTAAATACCATGGTTTTAGGATGTGGCAAATTATTTGGCTACTAGGAGTTACCATCTCATTTATTAGCCTCATGGCATATAATTATCCATAAAGTGCTAACTTCTCTTAAGGTTTAGCCATGACCTTTTTTTCGGTCAAGCTGATTATTAGTAGATGTGGCTAGAAGATGGGATACGAGAAATCCTCTGAAGTTGTCATGATGGACCATGTTGGTAGTATTTTCGGTTTCGGCTTATGCTGTATATAAGGTGTACAGTTAGATTAATATTGGCCTAGAAATTTTAAGGATGTTGCCAAATATCTGAGGAGTTGTGATAGTTGTCAAAGGATAGGGAGACCCACATGTGGTGACAAAGCGCATGCGTTCCCAAGTTATGATAGAAACTTTTGAAAAATGATCCCTTGACTTTGTGGGACCAATTTCACCCATGTCTAATAAGAAAAACTATATTTTTTGGTTTTATGCAGATTATTTCACCAAGTGGGTAGAATAAAAAGCCCTATTTAGGGCTACGAAAAAATCCATTGTCGAATTTATTTATGAAGACATATTTACCGGCTTTGGTGTTCCTTGTGAAATTGTTACATACCAAGGCACTCAATTCCCTTCCAAGATGATAAGAGAATTAACGGAGAAATATGGGATCAAGCAGTGCAAGTCTTCTCCATATCACTGTAAGCTATTAGTGGAGTAGATTCCTGAAACAAAGTTTTGGAAGCTATCTTAATAGGTAATTTTCCTTCCCGAGATTGGGTTGATAGGCTTCCGGAGGCTTTGTGGGCATATCAGGACCACACGGAGGAACACCACTGGGCATACCCCATATGAGCTAGTGTATGGAAAATAAGTATATGCAATAGAATTCCAAGTAAGGACTTTACGTATTACCCGCAGAATTGGGATTAAACTTAGATGAGGCTCATAAAAAAATGATCCCTACAATTAAAAGAGTTGGATGAGATTAGGCAGATGTTATTCAACGAACAATTTTAGTTCAAAACCAAAGGAGAAAGTAGCATGACAATTTTATTAAGAGAAACACTTCCAACTGGTGATTGGGCTTTGTTGTTTGACTCCGAATTTAAAACTTTTAAAGGAAAAATCACCACTCGGTGGTTGGGTCCTTATGGGGAGTAGTCATTGTGTATGATAAAGGGGTTGATAGGTCAGAAACAATTGATGATGGGCAAGTATCTTTCGTAGTTAATGGACACCAAATCAAACTTTATGTGGAGACCCATTTCCAAAGAGAATTTTCTATATGTCATGTCATTTGACAAGGCATTGTAGATGGGAAGTTCCCCTGTTCTTGAAACTTTTTTTTTTTTTTTTTTTTTTTTTATATATAAATAATTTTAAGTATGTTAATAGACAATTCTAGAGATTCTATAGGTGTTTATTTCACCAAGAGTAGACAATTTCAAGGGAGACAAAAGGAAGTATTTTCCTTCAAAAAAAATATTGCTATATTTGAACCTTGTTATTACGCTAGGCATCAATTGAATAATGACTTAGATAATTATACATTTTGTAAAGATTTCCATGTACCTTTTTTGCGTTCTCTTAACCTCCACCACTAGAGGATATATGGAAGTGATACCTTGACTATCAAACTTAGAGGTTACTCTTACAATTTCCCCAAGAACCCTGGGTAGTTGAGTAAAGTATCTTTATTAAAAGGTAACAGTAATTTTGATTAGCGGTTAGCGATGGAAACATCACAATAACTACAAAAAAAAGTGAGTTGAACCTAAAGATACCTTTATTGCTTTCCCAGTAGTACCATCCACTACACACTAAAATGCTTGATTATACCATATCTTTAGATGGGATACATCCGTAATTACCATACATCAAGGAAATCTCTAAGGAATACATAAAGGAGAGTCATCCTCTAACATAAATACCATCCCAATCTAAAAAAAAAAAAGAGAGAGAAAAGTTTTTTTGAGTTGTCCTACATCTTCTTGCACAAACAATCTTTATATTAAAATCTTAAAGATGGTGGACCAATATCTGCTGTAAAAGGTTGTAAGAGGCTAACCAGTCATAATACTAAACAGGTATGTTGGCAATGGGTACCGACCTGTGGTATGATTAGGTAAACTCGTTAGAGTACTGAATAGACTTGCTGGCAGCCGGGGCATTCTACTTAGCGAGGATGATAATTTGACAAAAAATAATAAATAAAATTCTAAATCTTAAACTTGTCGTGCATGACATTACTTGTAGACAAATTTGAGAAAAAGTATGCATGGTTAAGCTAAGGTCAATGAACTCCATGTCTGCCATTGAGAGACTAACTTTAAGATAATATTAAGACTCTCTCACCTAACTCTTCTTAACTATATGTAGGATGTTCTATCCTACAGGTGGGGCCATATTTTTAACTGTCTTGTCAGACTAATGTGGGAAATTTATCTCTACACTTAACAAGATGAAAATCTTAGGCTATTGGGAGAATTATTGGTTTCCTGAATATTTGATTGTGAGGTGTCACAATGCTTAAATTGGGGGGGTTTCATGAGCTAACAAATAATAAATACTGTCTATCTATTGTTAAGCCCTAATATTGGCTCATTACTATAGTGGGAATATTATATTAGTAATGTTATTTTATTTATGTCGGCTTTAGGCCATTGGTTATGATATACCTTCTAGTCTCCTATATATACCAAGGAGACCTTTCATTTGAATCATCTTGTACTTGAACATTTAAATTGGGTAAAAGGTTGTCCCCTAAAAGGAGGCTTATTATCACAGAAATTATCTCATTGTTAAGGAGTTGAGTACTTATTATAAGGTTTGTCTATGCTATATTATTGATATTTGGTTCTTAACATGGTATGTGTGAGCTCAAGGTCTTGGGGTTTCCTACTACATCTAAGACACCTTGGAATTTTTATTTATAATTTGTTTTCCACAGTATTTAAGAAGGAGCGTCTTGGGATATTTGAGTAGATATGGATCCAAGGTGGATTGGGTTCAAAATTCATCTCTGAGGCCTTATACATTTGGAGATACAACCCTGTAAAACGGAGTTTTGGAATCATCTTGAAATCAATCATTATGAATTTTAAAAGCTGCAATAATTTTATGTGATTTCAAACCCTGAAATCGGAGACTATTTACAGAAATTAGTAAGAGGTATCCTATGGTAAAAATTTTTAGCTTAGGTCATCTTAAATTTGTAGATACACCTTGTGTAAAGATAGGGTATCGACTAGTCCTATTGACTAGTCTCAAGAGAAGGTGTTCCAGTGAAAACAATCATAACTTCTTCCCTAGTGTATCCAAATTGAGTGGGACTAGTTTCAGTGGATCGTAGGGACAGTCTAGCAAATATCTCTGATGTGAGTTTTAAATTTTGTATCCATTATTTTGTAGTAGGAGCTATATAAGTAGAGATCTCACAGAAGGAGCCAAAAATGACAGGGTGTGGGGAGAGTTACCATAAATTCCATACCAGCATCAATTTGATGGAACCTATGGCATTGGAGAAGAAATATCAAAGAACTACATAAAATAAAGTTTCATACCCATAAGGGCCGAAACTTGGGAGATACCTAGCAGAAGACATCTCTTGTCTAGCGGAGACCACCTCAAAATCAAGGTTCAAAAGTGATACTTGGCCAACATACCCACCCAAAGGGAACTTCTACCAAATAAGCCTCCAAAATCCTACTTGGACTCTTGATGAAGGAATTGAGAAATGCATAAGGACAAAAATGATTTACAAAAGAAGATAAGTAACAAAGATGAACTACAAAGGATGATGGGGACAGATTGGATCTATTGAAAATTGTCGTAATAGAAAAGACACACGAAAGTGAAAATGCATCCCATGAAATTCATGAACTTGAGGAAGGTAAATCAAGAATGGAGAAACTCCAACTTTGGTTTGAATAACCGTTCTAAGATTGATATGAGGAAGTTTGATGGCAAGGACCCAATCACATGGATACTTAGGATGGAGCAATTCTTTGATCTCCATATTAGTATACATACACACAAAAGGTACGAATTGTTTCTTATATTTAGAACCTAATCAATTTGTGTATGGTATCGATGGCTTTGTTCTCACAATCCTTTCGTCACTTGAACCCAATTTTCACCGGAAAATGATAGCACTATGAAAGGATACAAGAACAATACCTTCTTTAGCCAATTGATAAATCAAGCAAAAGGTTGGATTACGAGCACATTGAGAACTTCAAAGATTGAATATAAAAGGTAACGATATTCAAGATGAGCACTTGATTGATGTATTCATAGGAACTTTAAGGGATAACATTCAACATGAGGTTCTCCTTTGGGAACCCAGAAATAATTGGAGAATGCATTTAGGTGGCAAGAATGTTGAAGGTAAAATATGTCTATGGCTATGGCTACTAGAAGGACCAATACTAACATCTATGGGGAAACAATGCTCCTTCTTCTAAAACACCTCAACCTGGGTTTGACACCTCAACAATTGGAGGAAAAGAAAAGAAAAAGTTTATGCTTTAATTACTTATTGACCGTCTGATGAGGGACATAAGTGTGGTGAAGAAATTATTCACCATAGATTATGAAGAGGAAGAGAACAAGGCAAAGGAACCATCTCAAGAGATGAAACATAGAAGGAATTTTGTCTGAAGAGTTAACTACTACGATATCGTGTAATGCATTTGTTGGAATTAGCACTCCTTAAATCCTCAAGATCGAAGGACACATCAAAAGAAAAGGTAATAGTCCTAATTGATTAAGTGGTACTCATGAATTTGTTCACTATAAATTAGCCAAGATCTCAATTTCTTTCTGTATATCGAGTGCCCAAAGTTTCCAAGTAATGATTCTTGGGATGGAGGAACTATCAATTTACTCTGAGAGAAAAATGCAATAAGATCAATCTTACTATGGGGAATATGTAATGAATAGTCCAATGATTTCTATACCATGGGTGGTGCAGATGTTGTGCCTAGGAATCAATGGTTACAATCATTAGGAACAATGGCACCCCAATTTTTCCAGAACTTTCATGAAATTTTCATTTGGAAGGAAAAGAAATTGAGTTAAAATTTATCACAGGGAAACCCGGTAAAATGATAAGCTCTAATGGAATGAAAAAAAAAATTATTGAAAGAGGCATCAAGATTGTTGTGCAAAACTATACTCACTATATGTTCAAATATCTAAACCATCTATTCCTCAAGATCTCAAGGGATCATTGGTATTCAAAGTATTTGAAGATATTCCAAAGTCTTCCACCCACTTTCGAAGTCATGATCATGGGGTCACCTAATTCCTAGAGTGTTCCTCCTAACATGGGGCCTTACAAGGACACCATGCAGCCGGAAAGTGAAATTAACATGTTTGAAAAGAAATGTTAGAGGCATTATTAGACCTAGCCAAAGTTCTTACTTTGCACTAGTAGTAATGGTATTCAAGAAAGATAACTCATGGCATATGTGTCCAGTTATGAGAGCTCAACAAGATCACTAATGAAATATAAGTTTCCCATTCCTATCATTGATGAATTATTAGATGAACTACATGGAGCAATATATTTCACAAGATTGGATCTTAGTTAGAGTTGTCATCGGTCGGAAATGAAGGAAGAAGATATCCCAAAAACAGCATTCGAACTCATGAAGGCCATTATGAATTTTTGGTCATGCCTTTGTACCCACAAATGCACCTTCCACATTCCAAGGGTTGATGAATTCCATTTCAAAGCCCTTCCTTGAAAAATTTGTGTTAGTATTTTTTGATGATATGCTAATCAATAGCAAAGTCTTAGGAGGATCATGTGCAACATGTTGACAAAGGTGCTACAACTACTAAAAGGAGCAACAAATATATGCCAAACCATCCAAATGTTTCTTTAGGATTACGAGTAGAGTATTTGGGTCATATTGGCAACTTGAAGGTGTCAAGGTAGACCTAACAAGATTAAGGCCATGATGGATTGGCGATTAAAACATTAAGGAATATTAGAGGATTTTTGGGTTTGTGGGTTACTACCTTAAGGATTTGTTTCGGAACTATGGAAGAATAGCTTGTACCTTTATGACACTAACTAAGAAGGATGCATTTCATGGACTCCAAAGGCAACTAAATCTTTTGAACAACAAAGAGAGGTGATGGCCGGTAATCTGTCTTGACCACTCCAGACTTCACAAAACCTTTATTGTGGAATGTGATGCCTCGAGGAAATGAATTGGAGTGTTGTCCTAATGTAAGAAGGAGGCCCTTGGCTTTTGAAAGTCGACCACTCAATGGAAAGGACTTACAAACCCATTTATGATAAAGGAAATGATGGAAATACTACATGCATTGAAGAAATGGCGTCCTTACCTAATAGAGTAGGCACTTCAAGGTCAAAGCAGTTCATGATAGTCTTAAATGCTTCATGGAACAAAGACTATCTTCAAAAGGTACTAACAAAATGGGTAACCAAGATATTGGGTTATGATTTTGAAATCCTCTATAAAAGGAAGCAAAATGTTGTGGCGGATACACTCTCAAGAAAGGATTATTGTAAGTGACGAGAGATCCCATCTTCAGCGGACATTTTGGGCCAATTATTTTCTTGTTTGGGTACTGGTGGCTCATAGCTCATCCCTGTCATCCTCAATCTGATGGACAATGAGATAGTGAACAAATGTCTATATAAGGCTCACGTTCGTTGCTTTGTCTCGATAAACAAACATAATGGTTCAAATGTTTACCCTTGGGAGAATGGTGGTATAACACTTCGTTTTTATCTGCAACAAAAATGACACCATTTATGGAACTTTATGGATACCACCCTCTTCCATCACTTCTTCTCTAAAGAAAAATCTAAGATTCAAGCGGTGGAAGATGACGCCGAGAATCAATAACAAGTTCTCCAAATCTTAAAGACAATTAGCGACCATGTACGAGAATCACATGAAACAACAAAGCATATCAACATAAGTAGTGAAAGAAGTTTTGAAGTAGGGGGATTCCAGGTGTTTTAAGACTACAAACATACAAGCGAGATGTCCCTCAAAGCAAGCCAAGAGGATAATGAAATTATCACCAAAGTACTATATACATATAAGGTGTTGCAAAAGATTGGTACTATGGCATAAAATTGGAGCTCAGCATCTTCGTGAGTACACCTAGTTTCCATGTTTCATGCTTAAAAAGAAGATTATAAGTGACAAAGATCCCGGTTCAAACTATATTACCCGAACTTTATGAGGAAGGAAAAATCATGTGGGATCCTGAAGCCATCAACACAAAATTAGCTTGGTGAGGAATAGATCCATTTTAATTATCTCATTAAATGGAGAAACTATTGGTGAAGATTCCACTTGGAAGATGAGCCTTTTATCTGAAGCATCGAGTTACATCAAGCGTTAAGGACAACACTTGTCTCAAGGGGAGAGGCATGTTAAGCCTAATATTGGCTCATTACCTTAATTTAAGGGCATATTATATTAGTAATGTTATTTTATTTATGTGGCTTTAGGCCATTAAGTTGTAATTATACCTCCTAGTCTCTATATATACCAAGGAGACATTTTTCATTTGAATCATCTTGTACTTGAACATTTAAATTGGGTAAAAGGAGGTTGCCTCGAAGAACTTATTATCTGAAATTATCTCTTTCAAAGTTAAGAGTACTTTTTAAAGGTTTTCTATGCTATATTATTATTTGGTTCTTGGCATCTATAATCCATGAGAGGAGAGAAGAAGTAGAATCTTTGTAAGAATTTTTGTATATTTCTTTGATATGGGCTATTATATCAGCGGTTATTTTTTTTATTGAAATGCTAAATTATATACTGCTAACATCACTGTATGTTATAATCATGTTGTACATTTCTTCGACAGACCACTAAGCTGGTTCTTTGTGTCAATTATAGACTGTTAAAATATTCACTACAGATTTATGTTACATGCCTATGAATAGAGAGGAACAAATTGTTTTATAGTGTAAAAGAACAATGACAATGAAATTAAATAGTGGATCACTCTATTCACACTTATCACATCTATTCTCCTGTTCACCATGGTATCCAAAAGTGCCAAAATTTGAGTACTATAGGTAAAAATCCATTACAATACAGAAAATTCCATTTCTGCAGGGATTTCATTTGGAATACCATATAGGGTGCCATATAGACTGGATGTCATACATATGAAGGATCAGGTGAGGTGTGCACATATTGTAAGTGACCACGATTGCAAGTAAAACACGTATCGTTTAAATTGATATGCATGTTCATAGGTAAGATGAGATGGATTAAATGGCATATTGTTCAAATTTACATTTGGAAATTAAATTATACAATTTCTAATGCATTTTTATGATCAAATCTCGAGTCGAAGAATTGGAAATTGATCTAATTCTCATATGATTATGATTGCCTCCAAAGGACATAGTTGAAATTCAAATTCGAGCAATCATAGTCACAAATGCTTGTCGTGTGTGATGAATTCGCTCACTAATTCAACCATTTCCACCTTGAGTGTATTAAAAATCGGAGGGTTAGTTCCAAATTGTCATTTCACTCATGCATGCTTGTTGTGTTGCACTTATCCTCTGCCCAATTTCGTCCCTATGCTCATTATCCACATTGTAACCATGCCTAAAATCTATGAACCTTCCTCCTATGTGGAGCTTATGGCCATTCGAGGTGTGATGTAGGAGATTTCCTTAGCCTTGGAATTAGGGACCATTCTGTAACTTTTGGGGCAGGTAGTGGGTTTCAGCAGGTGCCGGGGTTGATTGGAGGATGGAACGCGTGGGGTCTTCCTACAGCCTGTTGGTCTCACGAGGGAGTCAGTGCCTCGATACATGAAATTGCCATGGATTGGAGATCGTTGGTTCAAGCACCATCAATTGCCACAGCCAAGCTACAACAAAGTTTTCAAGCCTAAGTTTCAGAATGTTTAGCTAAGAGGTACTCATAAGAATGGATTAAGGATGAGTTGATTAATCCCTTGTTTGTCATTACCATAATTATCACTTGTGAAGGTAGATACTTTGTCTTCAAATCTTGCCATTTTCGTCTATTAGCTCATTCCAATTTAATAAGCCCCTGAATTTTCCTTTCTACTTATTGAAAAGTATTGAGAAAATGTATTCTAGAATCGAAAGAATGTGGCCAATCCTCGTAACAGTCTATTCCACCATGGCCTCGTCAAATTGCTTGTCATAGCCGAGTTGACAAAGCGAGGGTAAGACATGGGATGAATTCCTCTATCAATTCTCAAACCCCTACATCATGATCAAGACCCGGTAATCAATTGATTTTAGGTTATTTACTCCAGCTAAGCCTCATTCTCCAAAGACTCCAAAACCCTCTCCTTTGAAACTTTCTCTCTATGGAAAAATGCCAAGAAGCTTATTTGATTCCTGGAGCTCATCGGGGCAAGAAAACTAAAATCCTACTAGTGTCCATTGCCCTCAACATGATAATCCTCAAATCAGAAGTTACAAGGGAAATTAAATGATATTTCCTTTAGTCCCTATGAATGAAGAGGGAGCCAGGCCAGTTTCAAGGGGAATCTTTGAAAGTTCTCGAAGTGAAAGTGGAAAGTCTAATGTAAAACCCCCAAGCACTTCAGATCCTATCCAAGTCTATTTTGATCTCGAAAGCCCCCATAAAGGGACCTCAGGGAATTTTTCTTGTGAATAGTTGGAGCCTGATAGAGAAGTGAAATATGAACCTATTCCCTCTCACAGGCACTCTATTACTCCTACCAACCCGGATACCATCTGACTTCCAAAATTGATAGAATTTCTACATATTTTAAGGGATCCAAGCCCTCTTATGAAACATCTGATCATACTCCAATTATTGAAAAATTACAACAAGAAAATTAGCACCAGGTTAGCTACCAAAGTTGGAAGAGAGAAAATCTATGGATAGGCATATACATCATGATAATGTGGTATTGCAAGAAAAAGTGAATCATGTTCAATGATTGGTTGATCAAATGACCCGTCACAATGCAGCCTACGGGCACAATTGAAACATCGTAAGAGGGCCAGGACAAAGTCTTTAGGACAAGAGGGAAAAGATTCTAAAGATAATCCAACCCCTCCTTCGCAAGTCTAATCATGTTGGGTAATTCATTTTTTGTTTGAAGTGGGACCTACAAAACCTTAAGTGGGGTAATGTTGGGTTCGTATTTTTATTGTTTTATTACGATGATTGAATCCTTTTTGCTGATATTATATATGTTATTGTCCATTTTGAAGGATTTTCAAATGTTTTTATATCCCGATTCATCATGGATTCTGGTATGTGTAATTGATGTTTTTGTGATTTTGGAAGCTCAATTTAGTTCAATTTGATGTTTATAAATATATAATGCATAGGTGTGTTACAGGAGAAAAATGCGTGGTCGATCCTCATCCCGATTTTCGTTCGACACTTCATCAGCCACCACATTTAATTTTTGATCCGACACTCCATTCGACATGTGATCCAGCACTCGGAGTGCAAAGGAGTTGGTGGTTGGTACATTGGTGGCATGTGGTGGATGAATCGACAATCGTTTTGTGCCCCTTGTGGCCTCCAACTACAAAGCTCATTACACCTCAGATTAGGCGGTTATGCTAATTGTTGAGTGGCTCATAGATTTTCTAGAAGCTAAAGCTGTTAGAAGTGCATTTAATGGATTTTCCATTTTAGAGGAGGTTGACCCTTCGAGTGAATTGCGACCTCTCGAGCTGCAATTTACCTATAAATACCACTAGCAATGGCAAGACCCGCGGAAAAACATTTAGGAAGAATTTTGTTGTGTAATTCATACATTTTCTCTGCAAACTTATTAATTGTTCGGACTTACGTTTTTAATTAATGTGATACGTTAGATTAAACTGGAACATTATTGAAGAGTAGCCATGACTTGTTGGGGGCCCAGTGAATTCTAGGTATTATGAATATATGGATGTTTTATTTTTTTCTTAGTTAGAATTTATATTATTTCTTTGTTGTATGTATCTTTAGTTTTAATTATTGTGTATGCTGATTGTAATTTAATTATCTAATTCATCCTTCTTTAAATTGCAGATTTATAGAATGGCTGTTATTTATCATTTTGTGTTTCTTATTTCTTAACAATGAATTGTCCTGCATGATGCAAACTTAGATGATGCATTGAAGTTTTAATTTGGTTTTTTCAAATTAAAACAAAGTATTACTTAGATAGAGGATTAGTGTAAGCGAGTTTCAATTTAGGATGGATTTGCAGCTTTTATGGATAAATAATTGCAAGTTTATTAGTTGTAATCAAGCAAAATTTAATTATCAGTTCAGCTATGTTTTCATAGATCACGGTTTGTTAATCTTAGTATTGTAGGATAGAAATAAATTTTGGGTTATCAACACAAAAACGTTCCTAGTTTGTAATCGAGTTTTAATAGTAGGATTAGTCAGAGTTTAGATTATAACAGTATAAGTTATGGAATTTGGGTACCAATTTTAATTAGACGATTGGATTTGGATTAATATTTTCAATCATAAGTTCATGCTTTTGTAAATTTGCTTGAGTTAGCATAAGGTATTACTTGAATTAGTATAAGAGTGTTTCTTATCATTGATGATTGATGCATAAAGTTTAGAGATCACATCGATTTCCAAGACACTTAGTGTTGCTTCTATGATGGCAAACTTGTCTTTAGATTGCCTTAGTTCACTGCCATTTCTCTGTAAAAGTCAGCATTAAATTAATCCCTCTTGAACTGTCACTAATAGTCAAATGCCATCGTGATGTTATTCGGCGCCGAAGACATAATCATCATCTTTAAATTCTCTGCTCACCTATTATTACAAATTGGAATAGTTTTAGATTAGTGATAGAGTCACGAATCTGATCATAGGTATTTTGATTAGTAGGTTAAGATTTCTCCTTTGCAAAATAGAAATGCTTATGAGTTTTGTTTTAAGAATAGAGTTTACTTGTTGAAATAGTCTTGATAGGTTAGTGGTTTATTTGCTTATTTGCTTAAAGATAAAAGATCAAAAGTAATTTACTTGTTATTTGCTCATTAGGTTGAATATATTAGCTTGTTTAAAGTAGGTTATGATTTGATTCTTTAGAAATAATACATCAATCCATTGTTTGAAGCTGCTTAGAATTAAATAGTTCAAGCTCATTAATAGAGTTTGCTAATTGATAAAAATGAAAGAGTAATTTCTTAAGTATATTGATCCTTAGATAGACCATACCCATGGATTGAATAATACTTCCATTATCTTTTTTGCATTGGCTCATAGAGTGCCACAACTCTAAGTTTACTACCGGGTTGACAATTTAATTGAGTATTTGGTGCATAGAATACCCATAAAGTGTTATGTACAATGGAAAGAAAAAGAGTGCCACAATGCCACTTGAAGTTAAACACATTGAGTGCCATATGCCTTTGGAAATTAAGGACAACACCTGATGCATTACCCCATTAAGTGAGACATTTTTATTTATTTTCTTTTAAAGGTCCTTCATTTTTATGGAGAAATATTCCATGGTTCTCGTGACCTTAGGGAGAGCATCTAGAAGGATAAATTATGGCTTTTGAATTTTACAGTTCTATACAACACCTCTAGGCCTTTAACACTTTCTTCCCATAGAGATAGGGTACATGCCCTTCTTGGGTTCAATGAACCCAAATATACCAAAGATGAGGAAACATAGGAGAAAGAAGTGTGGAAAGTGGTAAGTATGAGTTGGAATTGTATGATTACACATTGAGTGCCATATTGCTGGAAATTAAAGGACACAACAATGCATTTCCCCATCCAGCGGAGCCCGTTTTTTGGCTATTTTTTTTCTTTTTAAAGGTCCTTTATTTTTATGGAGAAGTGTTTCATGGTTCTAGGGACAGGGCAAGCATCTGAAAGGGATAAATTATGGCATTTTATTTTCTGATTACTTGCTTTCTACAACACCTCTGAGCCTTTATCCCCTTCTTCCCCATGAAGGTAAATTACAGAGGCCCTTCTTGGGGTTAATGAACCCAAAAACCCAAAGATGATGAAACAAAGGGGAAGAGAAGTGTAGAAAGTGGTAAGTATGAGTGAGTCATTGCGAATTTCCCTTCAGTTTCCCTAGTATGTTACCACGAGATAGCTTACTAGGATACCATGTCAATGACTAAGGTGAGATAATGAGGAAAAGAGTATAATTTCCAAACAAATATTCATAATAAAGAAAGGGCCCTTTGCAACATGCTCAAATGATTCAATTACTAAAGTGAAACTTACCATGAGAATGGACTTTTTACCTGTAGAGTAAGACCTATTGTCCTTTCGGGCGGAGTTGGTGTAGTAGAACTTCTTGCTATGTTGTTGGCGATGAATGAGGTGATTTGTGTGGTTGAGAGGAGGTGCTGTGCCCCAATGTGAGCTCAGGCCCGGTCACACGGATCTCAACACTCCATATGCTGCTACACATGGAGACTCTTCATAGGTACATCAAACCAAATGGATTTTCGAACATCTCATCACTTCAGGAGCAACCCGGTCGATATATTTGTCAAAATCAGCAGAATTGTTAGAGCACCAGGAATAAGTGGGAGGTTGGGTCTACAAATACACAACAACCAAAGTATGGTAGGAAATGACCCTAAAACCATCCCAGAAAACTAGTCCAAGCCACGGGAAAAGAAGGGTAACAAAAAGAGGAAGAAGGACAATTTGGAAAGTGTTGTGATTTTCTAAAATCCCTGGAACAACGATAAAGTCATCAAAACAATCATTGGTGGCGAGATCAAAGAAAGAGTTGAAACCTGATTCAAAATATGATTCATAAAGTAATGGGAAAAGACGGATCATCGTCACGGACCCCACTGTTATTGTTGTGGCTGCAACAATTCAACCAAAGAACCAACGGATCTCAAAGAGGGGGAGCTCCTTTTTCAATCACAAATGTGGATGAAGGGAACTTCGTTGTATTTTATTGTTGTTGATAAGCGGAAGCGGAATAACATCATCTCAGCGAAGGTCATCAAACAATTGGGATTGTCAACAACACCACACTACATAACCATACAACATCGGGTGGCTAAGTAGGTTAGAGATCTTTGTGTCAACAAACAATGTTGATTGTCATACAACATCCATCCCCTTTGAGATGAGTATTATGTGATGTTTCTCATTTCAAAGTTTATAATGTTCTTTTAGACCTTCCTTATATGTAAATCCCATGTTATTTATGAGTCGACCTAAATAGAATGTCATTTTTTCTCTAGGGGGTCATATCTATAGTACACCAAAGGTAGTTTGACTATTGTCCCACCAAAACAGTATTGCAAGGTAATCTCTCTCATCTTTGAAAAATTCAACCTCTTCCACAATATGTTCCAAGGTCTGGAAAGGGACATTGCAACCATTGCATCCTTGGCCCAAGACCTTTCTATCCAGCAGGAGTTAGCAGAGGGGAGAAAGATGTGTTTCTTCACCTACAATGGTGCCTACACACTGCCTAGTCAAGCCAAGATACAACAGATTGGGGGGAGGGAGGGTGTAAAACAGTTGGAAGAGAGGAAGAGGGGGAGCAAAGCAGCGACAAGGAGGATTAGAGCCTGGGGATGGAAGGGAGTAGAGGGAAAGGTTTGAAAAATGCATTTGGAGTAGGAGAGGAGGGTTAAGAGGAGGGGATAAACATATCAGCGAAGTGGAAGGAGAAAGTCAGTGAGAGTGCGTGAGAAACAAGTTGAGGAGGTGGAAATAGGGGGAAAGGCAAGGGGAGAGTGTGGTACAATCCTGAAGCAGCCGAGCTCTTAGGAAAAAAATTCTGTCCTGAGGGAGAATGAGATATAGAGGTAATTTGATATCATACTTGAAAGGAAGCTGACCCGTTGGAAAAAGATCTCCCATTTCCTAATGGAGATATTTGAAGCAATCCCTTGGTACAATAAAATTCCTTGGAGGTTGAAGGCCAGATGCAGCGTAGATCAAAGGGCATAGATTTGAATCGTTGATTTATTCGTTATCATCAAGATAAATTGAATCGTGATCCGTAACATTGCAAAAGGACAAGAGTTTAGAGTTTAAAGATAATGAGGTGGACCCTTAATTCAAACTGTGGTTTCCTTAAGAGGACACATGGAGGTTGTAGGAAGCGGTGTGAGCCCAAAAGGTTTGACTCAAACTACTTGTGGTTGTGTTTGGAAATCGTGTGGTCATTACCAAGGTCACATAAAGAGGGGATTATCAAACAAAAGGATCTAACGCCCGACACTCAGACCTTTCACAGCAGGGTGAAAGGGAAGATGCATGAGTGCCATAAACTGTGCAAGCGAAAGATTGCTTGTGTTTAATTACAGAGAGAGACCATCATGGTCTCAGACAGTCGTTGACTTTAGAATCAGAGATCCTTAACCAGTAGGTCGGACGGGATTCCCTGATTTTCAAATTAGGAACCATGAATGGAGATTTTGTCCCTTTAAGAAGAGAAATTTATTTATTCCCCATTGTGGGTGTGTGACAAAATGAGTATTAGAGCATGGTTACAACACTTGGCACGCTTGGGCTCATGAGAGAGTCACCTAAAGAGGTATTGTTATATTCATTTACTCCTTGAGGAGAAGGATTACAGATTGAACTTGTGATTTTAGGAATTCTTGTTGAATTTCAACAAAAATTATTGTACATCGGTGATAACTACTCTTACACAGTAGGACAACTGATTAAGGTGATAATAAGGCTTGAATGTGGATAGTTGAAGGTGGCAAGGTTCTGTCAAGAGTAGTTGAAGCCTGAAGGATGGATAACCTGGCATTTGTAATGCTGCCTCTAAGCATGGGCAGTTGGAGCCTCAGGCACTAATGATGGTTGATTATATATAATGGTTAATACCTTTGTGGGCTTAAAGGAATGTGATAGAATTAGGTAGGATCCTTGGCAATATAATCATTAGCAATATTAAACTTCAGTATATAACTCGTCATGACTAGAGGAAAAGTGAGATGAGTAAACCTATAGAAGTTGAGGCAAAGAAGTTTTCTTGCCAGCTGCTATAATATAAATGGGAAAGTGACCCTGGTTGGTCATTTCTATAAGAGAGAGGCAACACCAGGTGTAATTATAGTGAGATTGGTCATGTGAAGTACGTAATCTCTAACTAAAGAACACTAATGATAAAACTAATCTAGTATGATGAATACTTAGTTGTTTGTGTATGCTTGAGTGCATGGATATAATGCATTGAAACTTCTTGCTATGAAACTTGATATTAATACAGGTTGAATCTGAATGATATCAAATGTGTGAGTGATGCACATGTATGATGTAAGAGTATAAGTATACTAAAGGCCCAATATGGTTTCCATGATGAGTGAAATGTGAAGCAATCTTAGCACTTGCCAAGATTGAATGAATAGTAGAAGAAGAATACCATGGTTGCATGGTTGCATGGTTGACTCCATTCAGAAGAGTCATGAAGTTATATTTTGAATGATAGCCTAAGGGGAATGTATTCCATTTCCCTCAAGAAGATTCAGTGTAAAAGAGAAGAAAGAGTGGACGAGTGGGATGTTTGTTGTGTCATAATAGAAGTTAGTTACATGAGAAGGTCACATGAGAAACTGATCATATAAAACAATCATTAGTTGAATGATGAGCAAGGATGTTTTGTTGTCATAATAAGAGGCGATTGATTCTGCCTTGAAGGTCACATGAGAACGATCATAAACAATCATGAGTCGAATGATTTTAAAGTAGAGAAGTATGTAGGCTATAAACTATACATATGGCAGCTACACATAGGCTGATGATTATGAATATGGTTAAGTACATCATGGAAGTAAGTTAACAAACCCGAATATGTATGGATACATAATTTGGGTATCTGACCAAGACGTACGTTTATATTTCTTAAGGAATATTTGGTAAACAACTAAAGCTAACTCAAGGTTGAATCCATCACAGGTAGTGGTGTACGTGCAATAAATAAGTTGCATGCGGTGGGAGTTCCCTACGAAGAAACTGTGTAAGGACTCTGTCAGAAGAACAGAGTCACAACTCTAATAATCATTGAAGGTTGGGCAATGCGTTGCAAAGCCTATCTATATGTAAGAATCCTGGATTACATTTTGAAAGCATCATGTAATAAATAGAAGACTAATGAATGGATAGAGGAGTATGTTTGATTGAATAGGCTTGGTTAAAGCCATGTTAAGAAAAGGCAGTGAAGCCTTAAGAGATAACTCAGCTAGGCTGAAAAGTCTCAGGCGGTGTAGAAAGAATTGGAAGAAGGGGAGATTTCCTAACTCCCTCCTTGCTATGTGTTATGTTTCCTCTAGAATGAGAAAGCCAATTTACTGATGAAAGTAAATGTTTTGACATCATAGTGATGATGATTGTATTGCTGCAGAACCAGTTGAGAACTGTCTGTATTGCATTCATGGAGACCCTTGAAGATAATGTGATGAAGTGCATAAATATATACTAGGACATTTTGAAGAAGTTATGAATTTGGATGTTATGATACATGCATTTTAATTGATATTAC